>JAHLGO010021107.1:7371696-7382834 GCA_020615895.1 Ceriops decandra
TTACAAACCAAGTTAGTCAAGAATCACTGGATTCAGCAACTGGGCCTCCATTTCCTTGGCTGGTGAATGACGAACAGAGCTCACAAATACTTTTTGCTCTCTGCATTTAATCAGATATCGGTGCATCAGCAAATGTGTCCAGTTGGTGGAGGGTGCATTGATTGGAAGGTGCATCCTGGTTCCTGAACTGCAGTCAAATGGATCCTACGCAATTGCTAGTGTTCAAGACGTAAAGAATCATCGTCATTTAAGTGGTTTTCAGGGCTCTCTGAATCAGGATGCTGGTGCACGGTCCATCACATCAGTCTAAAGACAGGTGTTGGGACAGTGTCTCTCCATTGAGGTTAGACATACACTTTGAAAAATAGTCCCAACGGTCAGAATAAACATGTACATCTTCATCCCATGGTGACCTTACCTTTGTGCAGCCTGTTTATTCCCCATGACAAGTGAGCCCAGTAGTGGGTTTCAGCTGCGGGGAGGCTCTTGCTATCAATAACTTTGTACTCAGAACCGAAAATGTGCCCAATAGACCGAAAACCGTTCAACCAATTGTTCTCACCTTGACTTCCGGGTAGACCCCATTCCTTCGGCGGAAACCCAAGTTCCCAAGTCATTCGATTTGGGGGGAACTCTGGGGGGGTACTTTAGAAAAACCGGCTTAAGCCTACGTGGCTTGGTCATGGCTCTATCATTATTAGCCCCATCGGAAAAGGCTTTTCTAACTCACGAACTTCCAAAGGCAGAATCTAAGGTTGAAAAATGTGTCAACAGGGTTTGCCTTCATTGAGCTTTAAAGCACTCCTACTCCCTACAATCCCACAACCGCGGCTGCCAAGGATCTTACAGCGTCGGGTTCGAAACTAGCTCCTCCTCCTGCTTCCTTGAGGGAGAGATCCTCCTATCAAGTATAATGAAAGGGCATCACTCGGATATTCCCGATTTTGAAAACACGGTACTCACTAATCTTGCTGTGGTGGGCTTTGAGTTGGCCTCTGGTAAGCCCATAAAAAGCCTTTTTCTATGCTTTCTTCGTTAACTAGCTTTGTTCCTCGTTTACTTTTTTTTTTTTTAATTTTATTTTCTCATTTTTGTTTGACTTTCAGGTCGTCTGAGGAACGTGACTACTCATTTGTAGCAAAACATTTGAATACTCTCGCTCTGGGTGTACATTAAACCGCCTAACCTACTCAACTTGATCAAAAATAAATGAAAATTGAAAATTTTGGAGAAAATAGTTAGGGTATGAGTCATAATTTGAGCACGTGGGACTTTACGGTATAGTTATGATTTTGTAAATTTAAAAACCGTAAAAAACGAATCGACTGCTTAATATAATAAAGCCCAAAAATGAATTTTCATTGAAAGATGGGTAAATGTGTTTGCGAAGTGGGAAATCAGTGTTGACGTATGTAGATTTATAGGTAGTACGCAAGTGTGAACTTTTGGACTTTGAACGTTCAATCTCGTACAGCTTGTAGGAAAGCGACCACTGTAAAACAAGAGAAACAGGAAAGATGTGTCTTGAGTGCCGTGGCAAACAAATAACAATTTCAAGCATCTTATGACGAACTTGAATTGCTTTGCATGCATGGTAAACTTCTGCTGTGTTTTCCAGTTCTAGGAATTATGTAATTTTTTTTTTTTGGGGGGGGGGGGGGGGAGGGAGGGGGGAAGGGAAGAAAGTACAGAGTCCTTTCACACTGCTTTGTATTGAAATTAGCTAATTACCCACTTTAAGAGTCATGAACTGCTGAATATGTTAGATTGTTTGTAGTCATCTGATTGTATAATTTAGTTGTTTTGGTGTTGCAAAATGATATGGTGCTCATGGTTTTTTAGTAATTTTTCTAATTTCTCAATTCCGATAGCTAGAAACAAGCAAAAATATAAGAGGGCACTAGAATTCCACTATCATGAAATTTATTCTCAAAATCATGGTTCAAATCATTAAATCAACCAAATTAACTCACAACTATTTATAACAATTTAACTGTTTTTTTAAATATTAGTTTAATTGTAGTTTTGAACACTTGCAAATTTTCAAATCATCTCTAATAGTTTAATCTAAATTTAAGAATCAAATTGATCCAGACTGACCGTACATCCCTAGCTCTTCCTATCTTCACGTTAAGGGGTTCCTTAATTGCGAAGGGCGCGAATTAGTACACATCAGAATGCATGCTTTAAAGCTGTTGGGATCTAATGGCTACAGAAATACATTGTAGTGATGGCTAAGTTCAAATAACTAAATCGAGCGGCGCAAAGGTTAAAAGGGAAAGAAAAGAAAAAAAAATAGTGGAGCAAATTCAAGGAAACAAATTGAAATGGGAATTCATCGCATGTGACTCATTTGGAAGAAGAGCCAAGGAAGGCTGGCACCGGGGGAAAACCAAAAAATTTGTAGCCAAAACCCACCTTGTCAAGGTCTTCTGGCTCTTTGGTAGGTCGACGAAAGGTTCCTAAACCAGCAAAACGGGGAATAGGAAATACTAACGCGTCTTACAAGAAACTGAAATTTTGGGAAAACGAAAATTATAAAATAAGGGAAAAGGAATTGGTCATTTCAAGTGTATCAACCTCTAATAATCGAATCGAAGATCGGCTTCTAAATAATTAAAAAATTTAAATAGATATTATTACTTATATTGCTTAAGGCATAGTCTTTACATGTATATAAATCAATTAACTACCTATTAATATAAAAATAATGAAGTTGTGTAAAATCATGTAAATAATATCATATCATATAAATCAAAGAATTTTATCATCCTTTTGTTCTTAAAAATAGCTTTGTTCTCAAATATGAGCAATGATGAATTCTAAAATTTGCTTTGAGAGTGGTAGAATTCCCAAGTTGCTTCTTAAATAGGAAGAGTAGACTATTGAACAAAAATTTAAATGATGGCTCAATTTTCATTCTTGACGATACGTCGATCTAATATAACTTGTAGTTAAACCTTAACCTCTTTTGTAGGAGTAATGTCGGGTAGCTGGCCTTGTATATTCTCATGTTCTCCTAACTTTTTCTTCAAACAGTAGACATGAAAAATAAGATGGATTTTGGACTTTGCTAGTAAGTCCAAACAATAAGTAATAGGACTAATTCGTTCAAAGACTTTAAACGGCTTAAAGAAGTAGGTTGATAATTTCATTGATGTGTGAACAGTAATAAATAATTGTCGATATGGTTAAAGTCTCAAATAAACCCAGTCAATTATGGCAAACTTACATTCAGTGAGATGTGTGTCACTATACTTCTCCATTCAGACTTGGGCTGTGACAAGATTGACCTTGAGAAGTCAAAGTAACTTGTTGCAATCTTATAAGTCTTTACTTATGGTCTACATAAGAAGACCTAGTTGTGTACCTTGTAAGAGTTGGTGGAATTCAACTATAGATAGCTTTAAATGCAGATATCTTGGTTGAAAAATGATAAGTGGTATTGTACCATTATTCTACCTAAGGAAGCCATTTCACCCAATCCTTTGGCTTGTCACTCACAAAACAATCAAGGTAATTCTTTAAACACCTGTTAATAACCTTAGTCTGTTCGTTTATTTGTGTGGGTGGTCAACATGAAATTCTTACCTTGAATGTACAGCAGTTGAGGAAGCATGAAATTCTTGTAAAAGCATGTCTTTATAAGCAGAATTAACAATAAGTACCATCTTACCCTTGTAACACAAATCTATAAAATCATAAGAATAATGGGCAATTGAACCAAGTTCATTTTGTAATTTTTGAATGATTTCCTTAGTTTTAGGATTATTCCTCTATTCATTTCTAACTTGTGTCAGGTTATCACAAGTAGAAATAGAGATTGCTATTAGCTTAGTATGCTCTAGAATGCAAGATAATGCTTTACTAACAAGATTTTCACTTCCCTTTTTATAGATAATCTCATAATCATATCCCAATAATTTAGAGATCCACTTCTATTGTTTCATAGAAGAGATCTGCTACTCTAATAAATATTTCAAACTTTTGTAATTAGTTCGAATTTGAAAATGTCAGTCAATCAAGTAAAGACACCACTTAGTAACAGAATGGACAATAACTAACATCGCCTTGTCATAAATAAACATATTGAGATATTTCGGTGAGAGAGCTTTGCTAATAAAGGTTATAAGACACCCTTCTTGTATTAACACTACCCCAATCCTAACTCCAGAAGCATCAGATTCAATAATAAAAACCTTACTAAAATCAGGTAAGGTAAGAATTGGAATAATCATCATAACCTGTTTGAGGTGAGCAAATGCCTCATTTGTTTCATCACTCCATTTAAATGAATCCTTTTTCAATAGAGTTGTCAAGTTAGCATTGATTTTGCCATAACCGCGAACAAACTTGCAGTAATAGCTAGTTAATCCCAGGAAGCCACATAATGCCTTAATAATTTTTAGAATTGGCCAATCAAATATCATCTGCACTTTAGAAGGATCAACAAGAATACCTTCCTTGGAAACATTGTGTATAAGATATTCCACTATTTGGCTAGCAAAACTACACTTTGACTTCTTAAAAAATAATAAATGCTCATGAAGAATAGTGAATACAATGCGTAAGAGTGATAAATAAGTATTCAAAGATGGATTATACACTATAATATCATAAAAAAAATATTAAGACAAACTTACACAAGTATGGTCAGAATATATCATTCATTAAGCTCTGAAACATGGATAAAGCATTGGTAAGCCCAAAAGACATAACCAAGAATTCATAATGGTCATCATGTGTTCTGAAAGCTGTTTTCTGGATATGTTCCTTATGAACTCAGATTTGATAATAACCCGATCGTAAATCAAGCTTAGTGAATAGCTAGGCACCTCCCAATTCATTTAGTAGTTCATCAACAACTGGAGTAGGATATTTATCCTTTACAGTAATATGGTTAGGTACTCGATAGTTCACACACATTCTCCAAGACCCATTTTCTTTTTTACTATGAAAACAGGATAAGAGTAGAGACTAGTACTGGGTTGGATGATGCTTGTTTCCAACATTTCCTTTATAATCCTCTCAATTTTTCCCTTATGAAAATATGGATAGCGATATGGTCTGACATTAGTTAGTGTACTCCTTGGTAATAAAGAAATACAATAATCATATGTCCTCTTTAAAAGTAGGCTTATAAGCTCTATGAATAAATCAAAAAATTTAGTTAGCAATATATTAACCTCCCTTTCCTTTGGGGAATAGGATTTGGTTGCCTTTGTGTTATATAGCTGCACAAAGAATCCCTATCCTATCTTGGGAAGAACTTTCTCCATTTAATGGCTGGTAATGGTAATAATTTTGCTACCTCGCCTTCCTTGTAACTTCACCGTGTTCCCATTTAACTGAAACTTCATTGTTAGTTTGGAGAAATTCAAGTTAATATGTCCTAGAGTTCTTAAATAATCAATAACAAGACCAATCTCATAATCTTCCAAAAGTAGCAAAAAGAGGTCAATGTAAACCGTTTGACCTTATAATAGGAGTTTTACTTATGTATACTTGCCCCAACATGTCAGATTCTTACCATTAATAACTTTTATAGCAAATTTGTCGTAGTCCTTAATTGGAAAAGCAAGTTTTTTTTTTACAATTCTTTCATCCATAAAATCGTTGGTACTTCCTAAATCAACTAGTACCATTACTTATCATTCTTTAAAAAGTCCATCAATTTTCATAGTTTGAGGATTACAGTATTCCACCAAAGCATGAATTGTAAGCTTGTTAGTGTATTTAACATGAATGTTATCACACTTAGGATATGTGTGATTATCATCAATCTTATTATCTTCCTTAACTAGCTCAATCATTAAAAGTCTCCTTTATTTACATTGATACTTTTTATGTCACTTTTCATCACAATACCAACATAGTCCTTTTGTCATTCTCTCTTTTAATTGTTCTTGAGTCAAATGTTTAGGATTAGTGGGACAATTTAAAGATGACATATTATTGTTTCCAGTTGTAGATTTGCTGACAACTCTCTTAGCAATAAGATGACGATTTTCCATGCCCAATTTCTCTTTTTGTAGGTGAGCAAAGGAGATGATTGCTACTATTGTTCAAGGTTGAAGAGCTTTAACTTCTTGTCGAATCTCAGGAATAAGTCCTTCGATGAAGGTGTCCACCAACTGCTTTTTTTGACCAATCTTTAGCTCAATTGGTGAGCTACTTGAAACGACTCTGAAACTCTAAGATGGTTAATGTTTGCAAATTTTTGCGAGTTTTTCATCAACGTTATGATATTCTAAAGGCCCAAAACGCATCAGAAGGCCTTTGGTAAAGTTAGCCTAAATTGGAACTCCAATACAAGTTTCAAACCAATCGTACCATTAAATAGCATCACCTTCCAACTGAATAAAAGTAATGTCCATCTTAGAATACTTTGGGGTATAGTGGAAACGAAAGTATTTTTTTAACCTTAGAAATCCATCCAGCAGGGTCACTTTTGTCCTAATGAAGAAATTCTACCTCTAGACGTAATTGTGTATAGTTGCTGTCAATGCCTCCAAAGGATTATACTAATGTTTTTTATTTATTGGAAGACTTAGGTGTATTGTTTCCCGACTAATTGTTTGTCAGGACCGCTTGTTCAAGTCTTTTAAAAGACTCTTGCATTAGAGATATGGATTCTTCAAGATGTGATATTTTAGCATTAAAATCTGATGAGTTATGTGAAAACATGGTGTAAGATTGCAAATCGATAATTCCAAGATTTTTCTTTTAGTAAGTAAAAGACATAATATATATATTTGGTGGAGATTTGGAACAAAGTAAGGAAATTTAGAACAAAAGTGAAGTCCTAAGAACACTGAAACTGAGCTTTTGAGAAAAATAAAATTATGAAATAAGCAAAAAAAGATTGATAGTTTAAAAGTGATCAGTTTTTAATAATCGTTTTGAGAAAATCAGCTTCCAAATAAATAGAAATCTTGAAGAGATATTATTGCTTGTATTCTTTAAATCATAGACTTTACTGTTATATATATAACAAAATAATAAAGTTTGTGAAAAATTATATAAATTAAGAAATTCGTAATATCACGTAAATTAAGAAATCCTGTTATCATATATGACCTACATAATTATCATGGAAATGTCGTCCGCTCACAACCCAAAAAAAAAAAAAAACAGAGGAAGACAAACGCTCCGATAATTATCTGAACTTCCAAAACCTAATTAATGTACATTGATTAGAATATTTAGAAACCAGAGCACATGGCATCAGTTATTGTTTCATGCAGCACAAATTAATACTTTTATTATTCCGAGGCTCTGATTGCCAGCCGCTGCCTGCTCATTTCATGCGCAAGGCTTGATGGATTGAAATTTGAAATGAGGAAGAGTTGCGTGGATGATGATCACTGTGAATCATTTAGCCATGAACGAAGGCTTGTTAATATGACTAACAAGCAGCTTTTCTTAAAGAAACGGGGGAAACTTGAAGTAAAGCCCTCTTGTTCTTGAACTATGGGAATGAATGAAAGCGAACCCTTTGGAGTTTAAGTTGACACAACCCATGGCACTGGAATGGACTTGACATTCAAGCCTTACGGAGAAAAAGAAAAGAAACTACGTTAAGGCATTTGGTGTTTGATGTGACACAATTACATACTAGGTTGCTATTTCCAGGCCCACAAATCTGAGTTCAAGTTGGACCTACAGATGGCATTAGATCAAACAGGCGACCGTTTGCCACAGGTTATTTACAATCCCTAGCTTTTGACGTGCTCAGCAGCCACAGCCACACGGAGGAATCAATTTCATCGTGTGGCGTTTTTTGTCCAAGAACCATATTTTAGTGTAAGAAAACACCAGAGACTAGATCCAAATCAATTCATGCGACGCAGCGTGTATCTTACAGATAGGAGGAAACACATTTTGATGCATAAACAAGAAACCCACACCATTGTGTGGATGCAATTTAGCAGTCTGGTTACACCCAACTACCGAATGTGTAGATGAAGGCTAATCGAAGATTATTAGCCAAAAATTACCAGGCAACTCCACCAGACAGAAAATTCTTGTAACGTCCTTTCTCTAATCATGCAGGCAGTGGTTCTTCGATAACTGCATCATAAAAAGCAGTTTGTTAACGAGCACACGCGCACACACACGCACACGCATGCACGCAAACATGCATGCACAGATGTATGCTGGTATGCTTTGGGGAGGTGAAGGGGAAGGGGAAGGGGTCTCCATCTTGTAGCTTGGGTCGATGGGGTAAAAATACCTTTCCTCTTTGTGGAAACTTCAGCTGAAGTAATTTCCGCATCATTGGCAACAACATCAGGAGCAAGTGATTTAGCTGGTACATCAGGAAGGTCCAATTTTTCATCGCTCATCTCAGACAGCCCTGAAGTAGGCACCTTAGGCATATCCTGAAGGGTAATCTAAGCAAACACAAAGCACATTTTTAGACAGGAATTTTAAAGGTTTAGATCATATAGCTAAAGATTAAGCAGTTTGAGGATTAGTTTTTGTTTTACTGTGTATATTATCCACAAACTTACATTTGAACCAAATCTAAATTTCCAGTAAATAAAGTGGGTCCAATTAAAGCAAATATGCTGCCTCCTACAATTATTTATCAGTATATAGCAGAGATCGCAAGACAGTTCTTACCTGAGTCTCCAAGTTCTCAAATTCAGCTAAAATCTCCTCTTCATCTTCTGCTGATAGTTTCTCTCCTAATATAGAATTGATTTCCTTCATGATGCAAACCATCACAAAATTAAGAAGTTTTTATCAAGATTAGGATGTGGGAAAAAATAGTAAAAGCTGACTGACAATTTGAAGCAAGCATAGTAACAGAGCCGCATAGGAACCCAGATAAATAAACTAGTTGAGCATAGTGATTTTTAAGATTTCAAGCATCTGGAACTGGTTTTACCAATTTTAAACAGTTTGATAACAAGTTAAACCAGAGAGGATTGATGTAAAAAAATGTTTTATCAAATGTTGCAGATTGGAGATTATCTCAGACAAGCATAAGCACATGGGAACACATATGGGCAACCATCAATGGCACATATCAGACAAAATGTTCCATCAACTACACCATTCCAACAGCATCCAAGCCAAAGGTATCCAACCAAATATGTGACTCAAAGTTATATACCAAAAAACAAAAAAAAAGAGTGAGAAAGAAGTATCATCCATTAACTTCAAAGTTATAAACTTCAAACTCACATCTTGATAAGCTTTAGCTTCAGCAGTATCATCCATTAACTTTTGAACATCATCTAGGTTAATCTCACTTTGTATTGCCTTGATTGCATTGTTTCCTGCTTTCAAACTCTCAAATACAGCTTTCTGCTTGCTGGCCAATTCAATATCTGCCAACTAAACCAAAATTTACAATAGAATATTCAAAAATTATTTTCATAGAACATATCAAAGCCGACTAGGAAAAAAAAAAGGAAAAATGGAAACCAAAAGCCTTCCTGAAGAAAATGTAAGATGCGATATGAGTTGAGCCCCTTGTTGCTCAACATTAGACCTATTGTCACCTACTTGTTGCTCAACGTTTATGAGCCAATTATCCACTTGCTTCAATAACTCTTCCTGCGTTTTCTTCTTCTTAAGAGCTAACAAGGCCCTGTCCTTTCTCTTCTCACGAATCAAGTCTTTAGCAGCTTGCTTCTCCGCTTCAATCACAGCTTCTAGCTGGAAAACGTTTGACAACAATAAAACATATTTCCTAGGTTTTCTTGAATTTCTTACAATTGAAAATGTAATCTCCACAATAAATGCAATAACCAAAGGAAAATACGATTAAGTACCAAAAAGGGAAAATATGCATTCCTTTACCTCCTGAACTGGAACAAGCAACCAACATAGACACAGAACACACCAACACAAACATCCCATGGCAAACCTCGTCATTTGATTACAATACAAATTGAGGGAGAAAAAAAAAAAAGGTTCCCTCTAAAGAGCCAATCGTTAACTTAAGTATGTGTCTGATTTCAAGGACTTTTTTTTTTTTTTTGGTGGTACAAATCTAAACCCAAACCCAAAACCAAAACCTAGGCCTAGAAGCCTTCCTTTGTTAAAGGCAAACAGACAATATCATATGACAATAGAAATTAATATTCGATCACATTCTGCATTTCGCTTCCCATCATCCCACTTTCAGAAAAAAAAAAAAGAAAAGAAAAAGATCATTACTTTTCAAAATAATTTACGAGGAAAGGGCTTTGTTAAACTGACTCTGTTTCAAAGATTTTTCTTTCCTCCTTTTCCCATAATTAAAATTTTCTGGGAAGCCAAAGACAACACCGAAAAACCACGAATTTCACAATCAACTACATAAATCACCTAAAAACTATCATAACTCAAATCACAAAAAAGAAAGAGAAAAAAAAGTGGGGAAAAAAGAAGGAATAAAAAGTATTAGAAGGAAGAGGAAGAGGAAGAGGAGAGGAACCTTTTGTTGATATTGGGCCAGCTTGCGTCTTTGGGTTTTGAGAGAGAGAATGGCTTTATCGACATGGGTGATCTTCGGCTTCTTCACAAATATATTCCCCATCCAATCTTTGTGATTTTTTTTTTCTTTCTTTTTGTTTATTGTTTCGTAAAGAAAAGAAAAATAAGTTTTGCTATATCAAAAAATATATATATTCGTGCAGCAATAACTCCAACTGAAATAGAAATAGAGGATCATTCAAAAAAAGGGGGGAGTTCTGGGTTTCATAGTTGTCAGAGAACACTCCCCCGTCCCCAAGCAACTGATTTTTATGATCTGTTAATGCCGAAATGCCACCTTGACTCATAGAGTCTTCGAGAATAAATAAAAGACAGAGAGAGAGAGAGTGTGAACTTTAGGACTTGTCGGTAAAGGAAAGGAGACAAAAGCTAGTTCCCCCCATAATTGAAAAAATCGAAATGTTTGTACCTTTGGATAACCTTTCAAAGTAAAAATTTTATTTATTTATTTATTTATTTTAACTGATGCACAATCAATTTCTGGGTTTAAATCGTATCGAATATAATCCAGGATTATTCAGAATTGGATATTTGACCCATAGGACAGATATTGCTTTTTGTTTATATACGTGAGTGTGTGAGAGATAGACGTAATTTTGTGAGGGAGCTCGTTAAGGAACCCCCACCCCCCCCCCCCCCCCCCC
>JAHLGO010021107.1:7394323-7405448 GCA_020615895.1 Ceriops decandra
TAGGCATCTATGTCCCTACCTAGGAAACCAATTAATTGACATGTTGATGAACTTAATAGCTCTATTGTTTTAAAATTGATTTGTAGGCACCAAGTAGCAAAATTATTCATTGAATGGTATATGTACAATCATAACCATTCATCCATTACATTTCAGTCAACATTACTGCCATTATTGAGCTAAATAAATAGCTTCACCAATTTCGATTAAGATGACTAATTCAACTACATTGCAAAAGTGAAAAGCTCGGAACCGTTGGCGTAAGGTTCACAAATTCACATAATACAGATAGATGTCATTCTGCCTTCTTGATAGTCGCAAGAATTATACTGCATCATTGAACAGAGTAATGCTACATTTAGCAAAATGTACCACGTCAAATGCACAGTTAGATTTGGGGGTTCGATAACGTGACCCCAAATGGACCAATTAATTCAGCAGTGCAAACTTTTTGGAAAAAAAAAAATTTTGGATAACAAGTTTTAATTGTAAGGAACTTTTCCTCAAACAAGAACCTAACAAGGTAAAAGGAATCAAAATGGCATCGTTTATAATAATGAAATTGCTAATAATCTGAGCTAAAAGAAAAGCATTAAAAAATATATCCACCTGACAAGCTGGTAATATACATGGTCATTAGTGATGATCCTAATGCAAGGAAAGCATCGCTGCCTTTTGCAACTTCCATGGCCCCATCTGCCCTGTCTTTGAGTACTTTTATTGGATTTTTTTTGAATTTTTCATTATAAAATTTTTATTTTTATAATATAATTTTTTTTATACAAATATTAGAAATAAAACTATAATTGAAATTAATAACCATTATTTATTATGCTAATATCCGTAGTGAAGATGATAATCCTCTTTCATTTCGTTCCTGAATGTTTTTCTCTTTTCTTCTACTCTTTTCTTTTTTTTTCTTTACGTTTTCTCTCTGATGGTTGAGATCCTAGAAAAGGTCCGTAATAATATATATATACACACATTATTCCTTTCCTATAACCGTTACCTTTTTAGAAAAATCCTCCTATTCTTTAAAGATTATCTTAAATAGGGAGTTATTTCTCTTCTTGTAACGTTTATCCTTAATAAGGAGAGTAGAGGGATTTTAAACCCGATGATCCAAATTATCGTTATGCCTAATCGACCATCATATTAGGCCTTTTATTTTGGGTCATACTTTAAAGAACATGGACAACTCATATTAATTAATTTAACAATCTCTCACTTAGCCCATGTTATGACTTGATGAATCAATAATAATTAAGTACGCATAATTCTTAAAAATTATCAAATCACAATACTTGATTGAATTAAAATGATTAGATCATAGCGGTCATACATCTTATAGCGACATGATTCCTTCCATGTATCACATAAGCATCATAATTTATAATAACCTTACTGAGGAACATTAAAACTTTAAATTGTCATTCCCATATATGCTATTAGTTATTTCAAAAACCATAATTGTATACATCTAAATAGAGGTAACAAAGTACAAGTAAAACCATAACTTTAATTGAATTCACGAGTATCACAATGATACGAGCATCCTAAAATATTGACTTTCAAGAGATTAAGGACCTATCCATAATGCCCATTTGATCAACGTGTCCAGTAAATATTTTCGGTGGCAAACCTTTAGTTAACGGGTCTGCTATCATCAACTCAGTGCCAATATGCTCAATGGACACTCTTTTGTTTTGCACTTCTTCTTTAATAGATAGGTATTTCAAATCCATATGTTTCGCACTTTTAGAATACCTATCATTCAAGAGAAGAAAACTACTACGGAATTATCACAGTAAATTTTTAACGGCTTTTCTATACCGTCGACCAAACCAAGCCTTAAGATAAAATTCTGCAACCATAATGCATGAACAGTAGCCTCAAAGTATGTTACAAATTTAGCCTCTATAGTGGAAGTAGTAATGACAGACTGTTTCCCACTTTTCCAGGAAACTGCTCCTCCAGGTAGGAGAAGCATGTAACCAAATATAAATTTCCTCGAGTCTACACATCCAGCATAATCTGAATCCAAGTAGTCTACTACTTCAAAATGACTTAATCTTTTATAAGTAAGCATGTAATCTTTGGTGCTTTGTAAGTACTTAAGTACTTTCTTTCCAGCTTTCCAATGATCTATTCCAGGACTACTTTGATATCGGCCTAACATTCCAACTGCGAAACTAATGTCTGGCCGAGTACATGTTTGCGCATACATCAGGCTTCCAATTAGTGATGCATAGGGAATTGATTCCATCACTTTCCGTTCCAAATCATTCTTTGGACATTGCAATTCACTAAACTTGTCCCCTTTCTGAATTGAAACTATTCCGGTTGAGCAATTTTCCATTCTAAATCTCTCTAATACTTTATCAATATAGCCTTTCTGAGACAATCCTAATAATCCTTATGATCTATCACAGAATATTTCTATTCCTATCACATAGGATGCCTCATTTATATATTTCATTTCAAAAGTTTCAGAGAGAAATTTCTTTACATTATGTAACAAACCTATGTTATTAGCAGCCAAAAGAGTGTCATCGATATATAGGACTAACCTTCATATAGATACACTGATCAACGGTGTTCTCTACAAAATCGTATGACGTAATGGTATTATTGAACTTAATATACCATTGTAGGGAGGCTTGTTTCAGTCCATATATCGATTTCTTTAATTTATACACCAAATTTTCTTGCCCGGTTGTGGTGAAACCTTCAAGTTGGTCCATATACACTTCCTCTTCTAAGTCACCATTCAGAAAGACGGTCTTTATATCCATTTGGTGGAGCTCTAGATCATTATGAGCCACCAAAGCCATAATAAATCTTAATGAGTCTTTCTTAAAGACTGGAGAGAAAGTTTCCTTATAGTCAACACCATCCCTTTGAGTGAAACCTTTGGCAATAAGTCTGACCTTATACCTTTCAAGTTTCGCTTGGTCTTGAAAACCCACTTACAACCAACTCGTTTTAATCCTTCAGGTAATTTTAGTAGTTCCCAGACTTGATTTACATCTATCGATTTCATCTTTTCTTTCATGGCATTGAACCACCTTTTAGAATCATTACATTCTATGACTTATTTAAATAAGACTGAATCTTTATCAATGCTCAATTTTGATTCATGCTTAAGTGAGTAAACCATATAATCATTCGAAACTGCTGGCCTTTTTTGTCTTGTAGACCTCCGTAATGTCATTTCTTGTGGTATCACTTGTTCATTTTTAAATTGAACATTGTCACTTGGTTCATCTCTTATGTGTTCACTTTGCGTGTTTCGAGTATCAATTTGTTGTCCTTGCATGTCACGTGACTATGATGCAACATAAGGAACAACAATTTGAGTAGAAACACTGGGTGTGGGGATACCGACGTGAGTAGGAGTACTCACTGTGGATCTTTCATTTTGTAGTTCTTTAATATTTACCTTTCGTGATTCCCCACTCCTACTGAACTGGCCATTTTCAATGAACTGAGCATTACCAAACTCAACTATTCTAGTACTATGGTTAGGGCAATAGAACCTATACCTTTTGGACTTTTCAGGATAACCAATGAAGTAACCATTAATGGTTATCGCATTAAGCTTTCCTTTATGTGGATTATATATCTTTACTTTTGCTAGACAACCCCAAACATGAAGGTGTCTCAAATTGGGTTTCCTTCTTGTCCATAACTCGTAAGGAGTTTTAGGGACAGTCTTACTAGGAACCTTATTCAGTAGATATGCAGCAGTTTTTAATGCATGCATTCACAAGGATAAGGGTATAGTACTGTAATTCAACATGCTCCTAACCATATCTATAAGTATACGATTCTGCCTTTTTGCTACACCATTTTGTTGTGGTGTACCAGACATTGTATACCGTGCACATATGTCTCGACTTTTAAGAAGTTTTGCAAATGGACCAGGTCATTGAATTTTCCATAATATTCACCACCCCTGTTTGACTTAATCACTTTTACTTTTCTATCTGACTGCCTTTCCACTTTTTTAATAAACACGTCTAAGATGATTACTGACTAGGACTTTTCATGCAATAGATACAAGTAACAATACTGTGAGTAGTCATCTATAAAGGTGATGAAATATTTCTTACCACCCCATGTTGGGATATCAAATGGGCCACAAATATCAGTGTGTATCAATTCTAAAGGCTCATTGCTTCTCATAGCTGGGTTCTTTGATGTATGTTTTGTTTGTTTCCCTCTTATACAATCAATACATACATCCCAATCAGTAAAATCCAATTGAGGCAAGACATCACCTTTCACCAACCTCAATGTCCTTTCTTTGGATATATGACCCAATCTTTGATGCCATAAGAAAGCTGAACTTTCATCATGCACATTACGTTTGTTACCTATACTCAACAAGAAATATGGAATCAGCATACATAGCATCAAGATTAAAACGGTACAAATCATCAATCAAAGTACCAGATACATAATAGTACGAATTTCTATACAATGAAAATGCACCGTTTCCAATCTTAAGGTTAAATCCTTCTTCATCCAACTTTACAACAGAAACTAAATTTCTAGCACATTCAGGAACATAAAGACACTTTTCTAGATTTAGATGACACTTAGTGTCCAAGATCAATCTGTACGTCCTAATTCCTTTTATTTGTGCCTTCATTCTATTTCCCATATAGAGGAACTTCTCAGTTCCTGTTATGGGCTGGATTAAAAGGAATCCCTGCATAATATGTGACACATAAATAGTAGCTCCAGAATCTAACCACAAAGTATTATTGGGTACTTCAATTATGTTTGATTCAAAACATACTGATATATAGTACGTACCTTTTTTTTTTAACCAAGCCTTTATTTTTGGGCAATCATTCTTGAAGTGACCCATCCTTTTGCAGAAGAAGCATTTCTGATCCTTTTCGATCTAACCTCCAGTGACTTTTATAGAGGTTTTGTCCTTCTTCTTACTTTTCTTATGTGGTTTAGACTTGCTACCACTAGCATCATTACGAACGATGAGATGAATGAAGTGATCCTTCATCTTCTTTAATCTCCTTTCTTCCTGAACTAATATGGCCTTAATTTCTTGAAAGTTCCATTTCTCTTTAATAGTGTTATAATTCACTTGGAACTGGCCAAATTCAGAAGGGAGTGAGTTTATGATGAATTGAACCAAAAATGATTTACTCACATCCTTACCTATTGTTTTCAACCTTGCTGCTAGATTAGTCATACTAGTCACATGATCATGAATGGGCTGTGACCAATCAAATTTCTTGGTCATTAGCTCACTCATTAGGGTTCCTATGATGGATTTATCAGTTATATCTGATTGAGAATATTCCTTAATTCTCATTAGAAATTCCCTCGTATTTTTTGTCTTATGCATCGATGGCTTGACTTTTTCAACTATCGTCATTCGCATCAAATTCAAACTCAGCCTATTAGATCGTACCCAAGCCTTATAAAATGACTTATCAGATTCTGTATTGGTCCCTGTAATGGCTGCAGGCTTTTCATCCGAAATGATTGCTAAATCCAAGCCCAATATACCTAAATGAAACTGAATATGCTCAGACCATTCTGTATAGTTCAGCCCATTGAATTTGATCATCGAATTGCCTAAGGCAAATACATTACTAGAAGCTGCAAACATAATCCAAATTTATACGTTAATGCTTTTAGAAACTTAAATGGATTTAGATATATTACAAACTTTAATCATGTATTTAAGTTCACCTTTGAGTAATCCTCAAATACATAACTCTAATCAATAATGATACTAATTTAAATATACTTTAATAGATTAATTAATCATACTAGAGTTAACATGAATATCATCTTTGGATATACAATCACGTTTACCCAGTATATTAATTAACTCCTTTTAGTGTCATTAATTATAAGTAATGATCCATCTTTAGATGATCTCCTAGTTTCATAATTAATAACCGCAATTGTTCATTTCAAAACATTTTATTAGCATCCAAAAAAATGAACAAACAAAATTCACAATCAACTGTTAAAATCCTTTCAAAGCCAGACCACTTTGGTGACTAACAAGTTTTAATATTTGACTTATGTTGACGTGAATTCAATAAACTTAAAAAAAAAAATCTTCAATTATGAAGATTTAAATTATCTTTTATGTGAAAGTTAACATTGTCCGCGTCGGCATATTGTTTCAATAATTAGTCCACTTTACAGGTGGTATCCATTCAAAAATTTCTTTTCCACCACCGATTGAGGACCCGTAGCAACACTATACTGCAGACAACTCAACCCACGTGCTGCCTCTGACCTAGGACTTATGGCGATAGCACCACCGTGCTGTGGGCCTGAAGCACATCTCAGACCGAGTGACACAGGCAGCACCACCGTTTTACTGCCTTCGGCTGTTGCCCCTACTAGACCACCGGTGCAGAGTCCAGCAACCGGCACATATCCCTCAACCCACACCTAATCTGGTCGTTTGAAGGGGTCTCCGTCGGCAACCAACCCTCGTGCGTTGGTTCTCCCCGATGTTGCCTCTGATGGACGAACTTGGGGATGAACCAACCTGTTTGGGTCAGATCTTCGAAGCAATTTGGGTCCATAGCGACACCCGGAATTGCAATTCTCAGGGAGACCGTTCCGCCGCACCTACCGACCAACCTGGATCTCGGCATCACCTGGAAGAACGCTCTTCCCCGTTCTACCATACCCACCAAGCCAGATCGATCTGTGTCTTCGGTTAGCCGAAAGAGAGAACCAAGATCGATTCGGGTCCGGCCCAAATCCGTTTGGGTCGACGGCTGTACCCAGAAGCACGAGGCCGATCTGCCATACCCAGATCTGTTCGGGTCCGGCGGCGTCTGGTGCCGGCTTTCCCTCTTTCCTTTCGACACCGGTGTTTCATTAGTGCTGACTTTCCATGGCCGATGTTTCTCCTTTCAATGCCGGTTGTCGTTGTTTGTTAAGCACAGTAAGGAGAAGAGACCAAAAAAATTATTTTTGCACCCTTATTGTTTTCGTTGTACATTATACACAAAATAAATAAAATAAAATAAAATACTTGAAAAGACAACTGGTTAGTTTACTAGATGTGGGTCAGGTGCGACCTTCAAAGACTCTTTATGGCACTCTAGTCCTATTCCAGAGGAAGCACGATGGTTCACTACATATATGCATCGATTACCAGGCACTCAATAAGATCACGATAAAGAATCGATACCCCTTTCCTCTCATTCCTAATTTGTTTGATAGATTAGGGCAAGCCAAGTGGATTACGAAGGTAGACTTGCATTCTGGATACTATCAAGTTTGTATAGCAGAAGGAGACGAGGTAAAGATCACCTGTGTTATCCTTTGAGTGGTTAGTGATGCCCTTTAGGCTAACGAATGCCCCTGCCACATTCCAACAGTAGCTTTCTTCTGCCCTTAGCCTACATCTTAGCCATCATGTTTCCTATATACTCATCACTATTCATTCTATCACTTAAAAAGATAACGTGGTGGGCAAGCTTTACAGAAGACAGTGATTAACATAGTGGGCAAGCCCTACCTCTTAATTTTAAGAGAGGCTATTTCCGTAACTCAAACTTGTAACCCTTAGATCACAATGGATTAACTTAACTGTTACACTAAGGCTCATCCTTCACAAAGACCCAATGCAAACCTCAAATCAATAATGAAAAAAAAAAACAAAAGAAAGTTTTACAGTTCCAAATTTGTGGGAAAATGTTCTGTCCTCCATAAAATGAGCAAGTGGAACATGAAGCACTCTTGTAAGCGCCATTTTGTCTATGAATTCTTATCCAACCATTTATCAGCTCTAATTTTGCATTCCTTACACAGGTCTCAAGTCTAAATCCTTCCCCAAAATTCCTATCCTGCCCATGAGCATGATACTAAAGTTTTAGCTATCTCTACCAGTTTCATCTGATTGTGAAAGTCTAGATTCCATAACCATGATGGTGCCATGTTATACAATCTGACACAAAATATCCATAGTCTCATGTCAATGTATTGTTATCCTTTTTAATGAAAAATCATCCACAAACTCACTTAAGCTTTTGCAGGATGTTAGTAAATGCCACATAGGAATCCAGACTTTCATTAATGAGGAAAAGTAATTACATGAAGACCAACCTTTGGATTAAGCTCCTTCAATTGGTCCTGAATTAAATAATGGCTAACAGAAAAACCAGAGTCTAGACAAACCACAGAATATGCAGTTCCATGGAGTTCACGTGGGTTGCTCCAAGCATGGTGGTGTAATCTAAGGAGGATATTAATAGATAAGGGGCTACTGGCATTTCCATGACAACACAAGGCTTTCCAATAAAGGAAGAGAGAAAAACTTGTTGTTACCCATCAACATTCTGTGTGACCGTCAAATTAATTCTGCCAGCTTTCTCTAGGAAATTCAATGCAAAATGAGCTGCACTAGGCTGTGTTGCAGCAAACTGTCTCCATGCAGCAAAGCTCCTCGCCCAATACTGCTTACAAGTCTGAGCTGAACGGGTAAAATCCTTTTTGTTGAAAGTACAAAAGTAAATCAGGAACAGAAAGACTTTTCTTTGTTTTTTTTTTTTTTTTGGGTTTATAACACAGGAAAATCAGGCAGAAATTTCATGAGTGCTACACAACTACATCAACATTGGAAACCATTTAGCAAAGAGACAAAACATTCTCTGGGTAAAAGCTTAGAGACTTTAATGATACAGTTTGAAGTTCTACTTCAAAAACGAATCTCCCTGTGCAATTCTACAAAACTTGTGTAAAAGACTGCACTGATTCCATTAATAGAAACATGAATGCCACCTCAACATATATATCCAAAAAAGGCTGCCATGCATTGATTTCATGCTTATTAAAATAACAAAAGAATATCTTAATCACTTGCAGACAATAAAACTGACATCACACAAAGATAAAGAAATAGTGTCATTCAAGTATTTTCCAAAAGTTCCAAAAATGATTGTAACTTTTGAAACAAGAAAATAAGAAACCCAAATATCAATTACCATTGCAGTAAATCATGGCTTTTATAGGCAAGTAGAAGGAGAAAGTTGAAGAAGATGCTTAGAGCATGAATGTTGAAAATGTTTTCTTCCCACCAATGATTATCTGTACTCCTTCAAAAGTAATTTAAACTTACTTGAGGAGTTCAGAGGGTTCACCGCAAAATGAACTCATTGCATACTGAAGTCAATGAATTCAAATAATCTTATTTTGTCCGCTTTTCTATTTCTTTTATGGACTATTGTAATCCTATGAAAATTAGCGGACCCTGGTGCTTTTAGTGTAGTCAGGGTTTTTGTTTTTTAAGTCTCGGGAAAATTACATTTGACACTTGAAGAGCAGTCCCCTAAGTGATGCACGGTTTAGTCCCCCATTTTATGGAACCCCTGCAAACTTGAGTTTCTATAAATGCCAGCATAATATTAACATATCATAGCATATTTCTCCACATCGCCTGATGGGTAATTGGTTTGTAACCAGAATTATAAGCTCCATTTGGGCTGCAACAAAAGTACAAAACAAATACAAGTAAGCATTGTAGCCACGAGGAAGAAGGGTTGATGAATAGGAATATTAGTTAAGGTGGGGAAGGTAATGGTAAGACTGATATAACCCAGCAAACTGATCGCACCCTCAACAGGGTCAACCTGTGAATCGGTTTGTGTAACCATGCAGGCAAGAGTAATTAACGACTAACAGGCCAAACAAAACTTTTAACTGCTATTTTGTAGTCTGCTAGACCTCATAGGCATATGTAGCAAAAGAAGTTCAGTTAATCAAAGTGCTGCATGGAGCAGAGAATGAGAGATAAGAACCTTCTATAGTCGGGAATTCCACATTCAGTGCTCATTCCAGCTCCAGTCAATACCATCAGTTTAGTGCTGCAATAATACACAAATAAAACAAGTAACCCATCAATTAGCACACAACAAAAAGACATGGGAAACTACCAGACCCATTAAAGTTTTGATTTTAAAAGCAGCCCAAAAAATAGAGACCAAAGTATTAGACAGCATGGCAATACCATAGCGTATCTTTATGGAAAGGGCGCAGACAAAAAAAAAAAAAGGATGAAGCTTGTGATGAGGATTGACCTATGATTAATAAACTGATACAAAAGATTGATATCTTCAACGCTTGGAGAATCTGAATCAGAAACCATCTTTTTGTCTTTCCTCAAGAAACTTGTAGGGACATTATTAAACCAAAGCAAATATCTAAATTAAAAGAAGAGGAAATTCAGTCTGGAGGCAAATTTTAAAAAAAAAATTGAAAAGGAAGAAAAACAAAGGGCACAGGAAGTCGTAAATGATTAAATTTAAATATATGAAGGATAAAGTAAATTTTAAATTATATATTTTTATTTTAAAGTAATTTATGTATTTTTTTTCTTAAGGATGAAATCATTATTAAATAAATAGTCTAAATTAAAAAGGAAAAAAAAGTTAATACATTTTATGTTTTCTTCAAAATACATTTAATATATCAATGGATGTAAATAATTTAAATGAAACAAATTAAGTACAAATTACTTTATAATTTACATATTTCATTTTTAAATTAATATATATGTGGGGTATAAGGTAAGAGCTTTCTTTTAAGTTATACGGCTCATGGTTTAGAAGAGATATCATATGTAAAATACATATATTGTTTTCATGGCAAATAGAGAATATTGTTACAAATGCCTTTTGTTTTTATATTTATGCTATTAAAAGAAATAAAAAATAAATTATGAGGAATATATTCGTCCTAAAATACCACATCTATATACTATATCTATATCTATATGTGTACGTGTGTGTGTGCGCGCGTGTGGGTGTGGGGGTATAAGTAGCTCCCCCGGCTGCGGGTTTTTATATTTTTTGGGGGAGGGGGAGGGGGACGGGGAGAGCAACGCTTTGACCATTTTAAAACCCCCAGTCTTCGTACGATACGTGGTGCTCCCAGGGGCTACCACGTCATCGAAGTGGATAAAAATTGACAGCAGTTGGACGAGTTCATAGTTCAACCGGTCGGGGTCGCTGATTCATGATCGGTTCTGATTTTAACCGGTTTTTGAGTTACAACGGAATCAAAAATCTCTAGTTTTATCGGTCGAATTGGGCAACCTAATCTGATTTTCATA
>JAHLGO010021107.1:7405548-7415953 GCA_020615895.1 Ceriops decandra
ACTTTGATTGCATTACCACCAAATGGCGAAACCAAAAGATTTTTGTTTTTTTTATCTGAAGATGAGCCAAATGATTTTGTACATTTAAATTCATGTAAAGTATTGCACATTTATATATATAAAAAAAAAGTTTAAGCAAATGTAATATTTACTTGCAACAAAAACTGACAATGATTCGATCAGTCAATTGGGTTATCGATTCTAATTTTAGTTAGTTTCTGAGGCATAATTGGATCGAAAATCAGATCATTTTCTAATTTTACCAGTCTAATTAGATAGTGTGGGATGATTTTCAAAACCTTGGTTGCATCCCAGCCAAGTGACAAAACCAAATGATTTCGTACATGTAAATTCATATATATAATTTTATTTGAATTTATTTTATTTTTGAGTCCTTAATTGCTCTACACAGTAGCTTGAGTTCTTAGAGTATTTATCTTTTAAAAATATCTCAATATTTGTTTTTCTCTGATATTACACAAGAATTTATTTGTTGTTAAATTTAATAATATAGTAGTTAAAGATTATAATTATACTTAATAATAATTACTTATTTAATTTTTTGATTTTCAAAAAGATTCGAATCTATCGTTTATTAAATTTTTTAAAAATTAATATTTTAAAATTTTAATTATTTTTTCTATGCATTAATTTTTTTAATCCGTTACTCAGTCTTTTTTTTCTTTTTTTTTGAGTGTTTATTAAATAAAATATAAATACTATTTATTATTAGATTAAATTAGATGCCTACCTTCTCTCTTCCTCTTTGCCATGTCATATATTTAACAGTAGCTTTCAGTCCATCGTTGTAGCTATTGCCAGTAATCCTTGGTCTTTCTCTGTCTCTCACTCTTAATTTACGCGCAGTCCTATGAATTTATATATAAGATGAGATGAAATCATTAAGAGTCCTTTGGGAGACTGGATCCCAGCTGAGAGAGAAACCCATCCGGCAGCCCTACGGCAAACATCACTCATTTATAATTAATTAGTCGTACGACATTTTATTTCGTTAGAAATTCCTCTTAATTGTTTTTATATATAAAATTAAAGAAATCTCTTAATTGTCGATCCAATTATTCAGGAACGAAATAATACAACCAACCCTCAACATCATTAGAGATTGTACCTGACAGCCCATTAGTGAATTGCCACCTTAATCCATTGGTGATTTACCTATTATGTAAAAAGCAATATCATTATTATTATCTAGGAGAAAATACCCTTAATGTTTGACTATAAATAAGAGGGAGCTAAAAGAAATTTTTTTTCTCAGCTTCTCAAATATAATATTGAATAGGCTATAAATTAAAATCCGTAGATAATTAGAAAACACGTTATTCATTAATAAAAATCGCATAAAACCATGAGCCAACATTATGTCTTCATTGCTCAACTAACATTTCTTATTATGCTGTAAGGACATGGCATGTCAAAACTAATTTACCTGTAACATGGCGTGCCATTAGCAAAGACCCAGTTGGGGCGGAGTATTCTCGCTGTCTCAAAAGGACTACAGTATAAACAAAGCTTTTCTTCATAATTTCTCAGTGATAGCCATGGATATCATGCCCATACATTGGGAACAATGCCCTAACTTTTGTCCAAACCACAGGGTCCCGTGCGCAAAAAATGGAGATCATTTAGCATGTGCATCAGTATCATAATATAACCTTCTCCAAGGGTGTAAAGTTAGTGGAGCACGTGTAGTTTACCCACTGTTCAATCTGTACACGCTAATCTGAAACTTCGTGGCTACAGATGATTTGAGCCAGGTAAGTTATTTACCTCTTTAGTTTAATCTTTGAAACTCTGCCCAACAAATGCCTTCAAATGTTGGCAGAATCTTTGATTTATCAACTTCAAAATCTTAATGTTGTCCATTGCAAGGAATTCACCTAAATTCATAATTTCGAGCGCTTCAAGTAGACCAGCACGCCAATTCCTGTTAAAACAGCTGCACCTGCCAGAACACCGAAGTAGAAAGATGACCATCCAGTTTTATTGATGTTGACTGTATCCAAATGTGATCTTGTTTGTAACTTTGGATCAGTGAAGTCCAAATGCAGCCTTAACACCTAAGAGAGAGAGAGAGAGAGAGAGTGTGTGTAAGCAACATACATTAACACACAAATAAATGTTAAACCTAGATAACTGACAACTTCAACACTATATAGTATGGTTCGATTATATGAACCGTGAACAACCCCACCTATTTATTTTTGCCTCCAAATTTTCCCCGATATCTTTTCTTTATCTCTACAATTCCACCGTGCATGTCCTCTGTCTCACGTGCACGCACAGACACATACAGAGTGTGTGTTACGCTCTCGTCTATTCTTCGCAGTCCTAACAAAATTGCTCCAATAGACTCAAAAGCCTAAAACTTGGAACCACCAAAGCAACCATTGTTTGCCAGCATCCAGCATCCAGCATAATTCAAGGTATCCCATGAAACACCTAAAATTCAGCCAAGCACCACCTAAAGCCATCATCAAGTCCATTTCAAACATACTAAATACTGAATCTTAATCAAACCTAATGAAGAACCAAGTCAGATTTGGTTGATGACTTAAGTTAGATTTGGTGTTATTTATTTTGATTACCATTTTATCTCTTTAATCTACAACCTTATCTCTTTAGTCAATAAGTCAAAAGTTGTGTTTAACTTTTTTTTTATGCATTCCATTCTCTACAAAAAGCAGAAGCTTTGCATGGGTTGAAGTATGTATTGGAATTAACAAAGAATTGTCTCTCTGTCTCTTCTATTCTTCTATTTCGCCTCTCTTCTATTCATTTTTCGGCTTTATTTCCTCAAAATTCTGTCCAAGTTTCTGTACCTTTCCTCTAAGTTTCTGCACCCTTTTCTTATCTTTCACAAAACTGTCTACATCACAACCATGACAAACATTATACAAACAACAAAGGAAAAGGACCAGAAGTCACTTCTAAGCACCACTTTTCAATCTACCATGAGAACATACACTTTGTTGAATATTTCATCCAATTTCCATTTTATTATCAAGCATCCCACTCCCATTTAATTATCAAAGCATAAGGGTTCTAGTTACAGTAACTATCTCCATAACATGTTCTCACTTATCCTATCTGACACTGCATAACATCAGCACAAGATCAAGCATAGTCTCAAAATCAAAATTTGAATTTTCAATAACATTCTTGTAATTAATTAAGCTAAGCCAAACTTTTAAAAGTAAAGTATGATGTTTACAGTGGCAAGTTCCAATATGAACATACAGAAAAGCAAATTATTACCTTCATTCCTGCTGATCTAGTGTGGCTGACAGCACCAAAAAGATCACTGTCATTTGCAAGTAAAACTTTGTCACCTTCATCATCTTCATACTGTAAAAAAGGGAAAAAAAAGGTTTTTCAATAAGTGAACATCAAACATCACCCAGGAGTTAAACAACAAAGAACTAAATCAAATTACATGAGACTATCTCACCAAAAGCTGAAGACAATCTCGGTCGGCATTGGCACCAATCCTTTGCAAGACAGCTGATACAAGCTCATCTAAATTTTCAGAACCTGAAAGAAGCCATATAAAGACAAAAATATCAAATTGAGTTAAATGGATAGCCTTTTCATTTGCATTCAGAGAAGCACAACATGAAAGGAAGGTCTGTCACTTTTCCTTCTGCTATTATTTGTTCATTTTGCCTTTGTTGTTAGTTTCTTAAGTCTGAGAAACAAACTCACACACTCACTATAGTATTGATTGACAAAGTTGGTCGAGATCAAAGAATTAAGGGATCTGTCGCTGCACTCAAAGGAAACACAGATTCACCTATCTGAAACCATTCCCATAATTTTCATAGTTTTTCAAGGATAAAAGAGAGACAAAAAGCCAAAAGAGCATACGTTAGCAAAATATGGTCATGAATCACTGCTTACCACAGTTGAATCGATGTACCCGACCCTTAAGATCCTCGAATTTGAAGGAAAATGAGTTTCCAAGACCAAGAGATGGATAAGTGTACTTGCCAAGCTCTGTCCCATCTGAAGTATTCAATGCTGACATTTCGCTGAAATCAACACTTCTCAAAGTTAGGTACAAAAGAAAACAAGTTGTTACATAGCATCAATACCAAAGTAATTGAATGACCTTTGGGCGTCATAATCTTCAGGTGGCTCTAAGGCAAGTGCAGAATCCCAGAACTTTTGCATCATTGTATTTGCCATGTCATTAACAGCTCCAGAGCTATTCTCAACCTAAAGTTTGAACATAAGTCCAACTTTTTACACCATCGTAAAGCATGGAATGCAAGAAAAACAACTGCAAGACCTGAATTGTGCTTCAATAGCTTCCTTATCTATGGCATTGTAGAATTATGCTGTAATATGATATGAAGCAGACCTTCGTAATTCAAGTTACTTAACTACTCAACAGAACCCAAACTTCAACAAAAAAGGAACATGCATTTTTCTTGAGAATGAGCTGATGATGAAGCAAATGGCATGCAAGACAAATGATTGCTTCCATCATTGCTAATATTTCTGAGCATTGATGTCAATTCTGGGAAATTTGCTCCAAGGCTTTATCAAAGATTTTCAACAAACAGGTTCTCCAAATTTGTGTCCATCAGATTCCAAAATTGTTCTTCAGTCCACTCTTGAGTTATAGGAATGACTATTGAACCTTATCATATATCAAACAGAAGATAAATAAATTTTCACCCACTGAAGAGGAACAGTAAGCACTTCTACGAGAAAGCCACAGATCAGGCCTAATGTGAGCAACTGTAACATGGCAGATGAGGTTTTAAACTGTTATTCTCATTATGTTTTAAAGCATTATGCAAATCGATCCCCATCAACAAAAATCATTACCATACTAATGGGTCAAATTTTGTGCTTACCATAGAAATTGCAGCGTTAGTCAACTGCAGAACATCTATGCATGCAACAATTGATCCATCTGCATAACAGATGTCAGTGAGTAAACTGAAATATAAATTGCTTTCTTGAGACTTAATGAGGCAGGGTGCACCTTTATCCACAACAGGAAGGTGTAAAAACTTCCCATCGTGCATTACATGCAGTGCATCCAGGATAGTGGTCTCCAGTGTCACATGTTCTGGGTTTGGCGTCATTACCTAGAACATTAATGCATCTCAAAATCATATAAGAATCAAAAGACCAAAAATAAAGTATGCTGGCACTATCAGAAGCTGGCTAGATTGACAATCTTGGAAGCAAGACATAGTACTTATATTTTACATTTATTATAAGGTAAATGCCAGGGCATCAAAATAGAACAAGTACCAGAAGTATTATACCGCAGACAATTTGGTTTATTTCTACCCCTAAGGCTGTGTACACCTGATCTTTCTCTGGACCTTACAACGCGAGAGCCTTGGGCATAGGAAACACCCTCTTTTTGTTTTTTTCCTTTCTACATTCCTAACTGAAATTATTTAGAAAGAAGAGAAATAATAGAGCATGGAGAGTGAAACCCTCCTGAGCAAGAATCACGATCTCATTAGGTCCTTACTTGGTGATCAGTCAGGATCTGGCAACAGCAGATCCTTGCGGTAGTTTTACTGGCAACCTACATAGTAGTCTTGCATCACCAAGTTCTCACTGAACTTAGCCAGATCCTTTAATATCCACTTCAGATCTTTAACAGATTTGCACTTCTCTTGCATTTTTTTCCTGTAAGCATCTCTTTATTGGGCTGGTTTCTTATGGCTAGTTTTTTCAACCTCTTTTTGTCAAAATTTTCATTTTTACTTTTAGCATTCATACTTTAGTGGGTGTTCCTTCACTGAATATTGCAAGTTAAGGTCATCTGAGAGTCTGAGCTTGGATTTTTCCTGACAAATCCGGTCACAAATCTTAGGTGACATATTCCAAAATCATGAAGTGAAGATTGATTTTAATGTGTTCTGTGCCATTAATCTCCTACATAGGGAAGTGTGTAAAGGACACAACCCCATTTTCTCAGGCTTGTCTGCTGCAGTGCTAGCACCATGCCAGGCCTTGCCCACAAGGTCAAGGAAAGAAGGTCATGCCCTAGCCCTACTTTTTCCATGCCATTTTTTTCAAGTTGCCAAAGACTCACAAAAATAATATAAAATAAAATGTTAACAGCATGTAAACAGACTTGGGGCTAGGACCTCTAAACCCCTGGCCAGAATGGGCTAGGAATATGAACTATATGAGCCATGTAAGGAATGACCTGCAACATGGTACAGTGTAACTTGGTTCACACCTCTACATGGATACATCATGCTTTAGAGTTGAAGTAATACTGGTAGTTATAATTGCAGAGGGATGCCTGCTGCTGTGGTATTAAAGATTTACTAATTTGATAATTGAACTTTGCCACAAAATGGAAGAAATAGAAATAAAAAATTAAAGTGGTAAAGTAATGGAGAAAATAAAAATCTTGAGTATGAACCTTTTCAACCAAAGTCAATTCTGGAGAAAGATTTTGTGCCACAACTCGCATGAGAATATCCTTTGAACTGCAGTGCAACAGCATCAGAAAGTGGTAAGTAAACATCATAGACAACAAAGATGATAGTGGATATCATATCATTTCTTTCACAAAATCTGTGCCAGAAATTCCTAAAAAATAGAGGAAAAAAAACCCTTCAAGAAAAGGATGGTACGTTAGTATCCCCTGAAGTTTGTTCCCAGTCATGATAACCACTGAATTGACCCGTGACTCCCGCATCTTTTTGGCAGCAACATAAACAGGATCTGAAGGAGGAGCAACTGCAACCCTGCAAATGCATAAATACAGACTTGGTTACACAAATCCAACCCTCAATGATGCTTAACTTATATACCCAAACTGCCAAAGTCACACTAAAGTTTACAGTTTACTTTGTCTGTTCAGAAACAATAGATGTCAAAGAAGGCTTGAACATCCGCTCCCTCAGAGTTTCTATGAATGCATATGGAGCTGAAACAAAAGACAAGAGGGAAAAAAAAAGACAAAGGTAAAATCATGGAAATCATTTTATTTAAAGAACAGATCATAAGTTTGAAACTTTAGACAATGTGGATGCTTTAAGAAACAAGCAAAATCCATAAGAACTATATATATCCCATGTTTCAGCTCAGAAAATATTGACCACTATATATCTTGTTATTCTTAAATGTCTACAAATAATTCAGCAATCTTTAATAAGTGATGATGTGCATAAGCCTGACTGGTAAAAGGTCAAGTGAGGTTGGGATTTTAATCACCAAAATGATACAAATGTGCATTAAAGTGATATAAGTGTAATAGGGTTAGGAGTATCGACTGAATCATATGTAACACTTCAGCAAGAGATGAGGTTAGCTGGAGAAGGATTGAGAGAATGAATGGGCAGTCATAGGGGAACCAAGTAATGTGACAAGTGAGTTAGATGATGCTTGAAGTACAGAGAAGTGAGATTATCACCTAAGTCAGGTATCTTTCTAGAACAGAAGTTGTAATGTGAAAAGCTCTCCATGATAATGTCACAAAAGATCCCAAACTGGGTATTTATAGGTGTAAGGAGGTGATGAGGCCATGCAAATTCTCAGCACCTGGAAGAAAATGTCCATAGCGTGCCGTGTGCCAAGGAGGACACATAGCTCATGTGAGATTCAACTTAAAGAATTTAAGACACCACTAATGGGCCCCAGCAAACCAAGAATTTCTATACCATCCCATTGAGCACAGCCCTGCTCTAAAATCTCACCACCAATTCTAGATTAAATCCCATAGGCTTTCATATAAATAATCACGAAAATTTAATCATTTACCATGCATAGAAACTTTTCTCATAGCATTAATTGCAAGCCTTGGTATAAAACACTAAAGAGAATGGTAGATAGCAGAAACATGCTATTGGGAAAGCTTAAGGCAATACAATCTGATAATACTACTTCATCATATTTTAGTTTTGGTGTCTTCCTATCATGGATTTTGTGATACTTTCTAGAGTAAGACCACTGTTTATACTTGCAAGCAGTTTTAGGATTTCCTTTTCCTAAAAATTAAGGCATTGTGGCATGCTTAATGTACTTTTGATGGTTGATTATGCATACTAGTAAGCCTTTAGCTTTAGCAGCAACCTCGTGTAGGCTTTGATTGACAATCATAGCATTCTCCCATCTTACCACTCTTTGGCTTGCTTCAGAACAGATTGTCCAACCTCAAACACTGGCTTTGGAAAAGATCAAGTTTGTCTGATAAATGAGTATCCATTCTGTTGAGCTCTGTTATTTGTTGAGATTTCTAAATCAAAGATTGCTGCTGCCTTACATAGCAGTAATAACAGCCCTTACAGCCATTATGAAGTCACTAACAGAGAACAAAAGAGACAACAGCCTTTTTCTTTCTTTTTATTTTGGATAACAGTCCAATCTTCCTACTTAACAAACCTTGCACTCTTTTTGTATGATAAATCTCATGCACCAATTCCAACCAGACAACATGGCATAGTTCCACTTTTAATGATCTTTTGCTTGCAGTTCCAGACTAAGTCTCCAATTGAAATATTTAAGTTTATATACAATTAAGTGACCTTGCACAATATGATATTTAGCAAGTACTTTTAGACATATGGCAAGCTCCTATCATCTTTCATAATGAAGAAGAACCAGCTTTAGATATCTATTTTTAAAAAAAGGGCATCCCAATGCATAAGGCTCCCACATTTGTGGGGCCTCAGGAAGGGTCGATTTGTGTAGCCTTCCCTTTGTTTTGGCAAAGAGACTGTTTCCAAGATTCAAAACCATGACCACCAGGTCACAATAGAGTAACCTTCCAGTTACGCCAAGGCTTGCCCTGCAATTAGATATCTATTGAATGGTCATAAATATTGTAAGCTATTCTCTGTTTCCTTTCCTTCTTGGTAAAATACTCTCAGGCATAACGAAATCAAAACAGTATAACTAAAATTGAAACAAAGTATACAACATGATGGTCACAAAGCAGGAATTTTCGCTTTCTTAAATTTACTGCATGATTTAAGCATGTTCACAATGCAGAAAATAAGTTATAAACTGTAGGCAAGCATTATGAAAAAAAGAAAAGGAAAAATTGCCTGCTTTTATTCCATATAAAAATGAACTAGAAAGGCCCACCAGAAAAGTTGTTCCCCCACTGGTGTTCCACACCTTCGACAGCAGCAGCTATAGCGCTTCCCTGCTCAGCAGCTTTTTCCATTCTAGATATTGCATCATAAAGGCACTTTGTAATATCAAGCAAAGCAATAACTTCACCATTCTCCACAACTGGAAGGTGCCTAAATTTGCCTGTTAAAACGGAAGAAAATAAATAAGAGGCAACTAATGAATGTAGTCTTTTCATACTTCTGTGTATACTATATTTCTCTGGATAGGAAAAAAGTTCACAATGAGGTGTGTGATTATTGCCTGACACATCATGCCCAGAGTCACACAAAAAAGAAGATAGTAAACCACCCTTAAGCAAACATCCTAACAAGCGCACATCATGCTCCTTTCAACAACAAATATTTTCAATGAAGCTTACTACCAGTGGAAGATATTTATGGGTAAAGCATCCCACTGTCAATGGCAAAATTGGTAGTAGAAATATATTTCCTCAGTCACAACACAGAATTAAAAAGCTCTCTTGTCGACACAATCCCCCATTCTATACTTTCAGAATCCAATTCCAAATTGGTTTGCTTATTGGTGTCTTTATTCAATCAAAATCTTACTCTATAATCCAAGAGAAATAGACCATGGAAAGTGCCTTTGAATTATAAATTCAAGTAGAAATTTCAAGATCAAGAACAGTTAGGAACATTAAAGCTCCTTAGCTTGTGGTTGCCAACATCCATATCAGACCTTTTTTTTTTTTCACTAGCTTATTTTTCAACAAAAGAAGCTGCACCATAGAGAATTATCTACCATTTATTTTTTTCCCCACAAACAATGTAATATCAAATAGGAAAACACCTAAAGGACTAAACAGATTACTCATTAATGCCCTCAAAGCCAAAGCATGAGAAAGACAAGCTAACCCTGGACCATCTTCTGAAGAGCTTCAATAGCTAATGAATCTGAGGTGACAAAAATGGGATTCCTTGTCATAATTTTGGAGACTATAGTCTGCTCAGGTCTCAATCCCTCTGCAATAACTCTAGCAGCAATGTCCTATTATCCAAAACTGCCAAAGACTCAAAAATGGAAATAACAATATATGTCTATCATCAATATGTAGCAAATCCACATATTTCATGGAATGAACCTTGTCAGTGGCAATCCCAGAAAGCAAAGCATTGGAATCAGTCAACAAAACAGCATCTACACGGCGAGCTGCCATCCGTCGACAAGCCTCAGACACAGTGGTCCCTTCAGGAATGGTAAGGGCTTTGGACAACCTGAGCTTCTTGACTGTCCTCTCCGCGGCTCTTTGGAGACATTT
>JAHLGO010021107.1:7416053-7428115 GCA_020615895.1 Ceriops decandra
AAAAAAAAATACAGAGAGAGAGAGAGAACAATTTCCAAATATCAATGATTTACAAACATGATTTCGATTAGAATTTCAAAAGGGAAAAGAAAAAAAGGAAACAAAAAGAGGCTATTGAAACTCGGGGAAAACATACGGTTGAGGAGGAGGAGAGGAAGGCTTGGAGGAGCTTCCGTGGGAGGCGCTACCATTCTCGGACGCCACCACCGAAGACGATGATTTCTTGGACCATTTCTGGCCCAAACCGCTCCTTCTTGGACCCGAAGCCGGAGGAGCCAACTGCCTACTCATCTTCTCTTCGCCTATAAATTAAATGCTAGGCTTTTTATCGATTGATTGATTGCAAAAGGAAATCCAAAGTAGTCTCAGAAATTAGGGCTTTCGACCCTCTCCCCTTTTCTTTTTGTTTTTTCTCTTTTTGTTAAATTTTGCCTCTGGCTGGCTGGCTGGCTGGCTGGTTGGCTGGTGGCTGAGGAGAAAGGAGACCTCAGAATCATTTCCCACCTGAGGTCACGCATTCAAATTGAGTAGATTTTTATTTAAATATAAGGCTTCGACTAAACTGACCGCACCTTACTTGCGTGTGTGTGTGTATATATATATATTTTAACTCCGAAATTTTTAAGCCTGTACAGTAATTTGATTTGTTATAATATGAAAATTTTAACGTAAAGATAACAATTTAAATAATATAATTATTATTAAAAATAAAAAAATGTAAATTATTTACCCTAATATGCAATTTGATTTCCTACTTCCTTTTTGATTTAACTTCTAACCCTATTACTTTTTCTTCTTTAAATATTTTATAATAAAAAAGATTTCAAATGGTACAAAAATCACTATATCACTATTTAACCATTATTATTTTATTATAAAGTATTGTTACATAAATAATTAATAAAAATAACATTAAAATAATAAAATAATGTTACAATAATTTTTTATATTTAATTATTATAAACCTAAGAAAAAACATAGAGCAAATTATACTTATATTAAATTTCACTACTTTAAAAAACAAATCAAGAAGACAACACATTGCAAATGTAATGCCACGTTAGAGTGCTTGTGAGAAGTTTCATGAAATAAGGATGTAAAAGAGGTAGACAAAAAGGGTTGATTGAACCTAGAATCACATTGTGCAAGAATGCCTTCTCATTCCTTTTATTGTTGTTTAAAAAATGAGCTTTGGTTAAATTAAATGGTAGTATATAAAAGTCATTTATTTATTTTTATATAGTTATTACCAAATTTTTGCTTTATACATGATAAAGATAATTTTTTTGAGTTGTCAATGAACTTTTGGTTTAACTTAGTAGATTTAATATGTCTCTTCTTAATATGACTTGAATAAAAATTTTGCCTTATCATAACAAATGTCATTCCATAGTCCCACTTAAATTATTCTTTTGATTATATGAAAACACCTAAATATAATTATGAATACAAGATGAATGTCATTATTAATATCAACATTAATTATTTTCTCATTCATTAGTTTTCACTTTATTGCATTGTCATTAACTGAAGTACCAAAGTGATAATATTGGGTTTGAACTTGACATCCTTTAGTCTTTTTTTGTTTTGTAGATCACAGATCCAATATGGCCTTAATTCTATGTAGTTACCTTGGCTTTCCTTAATCTAATTTCATTAGACCTTTACTTGATCATCTTGAGCCCATTTTTTATAGATAATGTTGGATTTGTTGTCAATAGCATCTCATATATTTGTTCTTGTTAATTTGATGTTATAAGTACCTTTAAGATGTGTTTGCTATATTTATAAAGTGTTGGTAGCTGATTTATTCAAGGGTTAAGAAAGATGGTGTACTCTCATTCCTAGAAAGGAGAATCAATAGAGAGAAGGAAAGAAGTAGTGGGACAGAATAGCCTGGTAATGGTTGATGTTGAGGAGAAGCTAATAATGGAGGAAGTGTTTAAGACAACGAAAGTGCCACCTTAGAACAAACAAATAATGTTCAGAATAATAACTAGCCTTTTCTTGAGCATAGTGTTTAACTTTATTATATACAAGCTTAATCTTATCACCAACATTATTCCTTCTTTTAATGTAGTTGTCGACTTGCTAGGTTTCGTGATGCTCAAGTCTTGGTCTATTTTACTTTAAAAGCTTGACTTCTTAAAGCAGCCTTTCACTAAGCAAGAGAATACTGTCATATAAACATGTGACATTGCTTCCTCTAGCATTGCATTTAGCAATGACATTGCAAGTCACTTTGTTGAGCCTATCTTTGATGGTTAATATTGGATTTGTTGTCAACAACATCTCACATATTTATCCTTATTGATTTGATGTTGTGAATGCTGCTGAGATGTGCTTGTTGTATTTACACAGTGTTGGTAACTAATTTATTCAAAGGTTAAGGAAGACGACATTGGTAGAATGTGACGAGAATAATGAGAGAAAGCAGGGCGAAAATTAGGATGTGGCCAGCCTTTCCTTGCATTGCCAAAAATGACAAGTTGATTCAAATTGCTGGTGGTGTTTTAGCTAGAAAGAAAGCACTAGTTGTTGTAATTGGTTATCTATAAGATTGCTCTCTATGTGGCACGGATGAAATTTTTTTAACAAGATATGTGTCATTGCTACCTCTAGGATTGCGTTTAGTAGTGACACTACAAGTCAATGCTGATTATTGATCTTAAGTTTAAAGAGTCAATGCTGACCGTTGACCCTAAATTTAAAGAATCAATGCTAACCGTTAACCTAAAATTTAAGGAATTAATGTTGATCGTTAATTGTAGGGCAACAACCCTTGGGATTCAATGTTGACCATTGATTGTAAGCAATCTTAAGCTCAAGGCTTATAAATACCCATATAGTTGCCAAAAGAGAGCTAGGTGTCATAGAGTTAGGCTTTGTTCGTGCTAACCCACGCGACATTTAGTTAATCTTATGAGAGAAGATGAGTTAAGTAAGCTTTAGAGAGTTTAAGAGAATCAGTGGAAAGTGGGTAAGAGGCAAGTAAGTAAGTTGGAAGTGCTAGAGAGAGAGAGAGAGAGAGAGAGCACAATAGAGCTTTGCAAGTGAGTTTGTATTGAGAGAAAGGATTTATGTTGTACAAATGAAAGGGGGTGACCTATTTATACATCTAAAAAAAAAGGTCCTAGAATGATATATCCTAACTATTTACAAAGAATATTTTAGATATACATTTAATACGGTCCCTTCCAAAATTATTTAGGCAGCTATAACGCACTCTGTAGGAAGTCTCTAGATAAAGACATATCTATATGCTTTAGGTCATTCCATAGGTAACAAAGGGGCTGGACAATGCTGGCAGCTTTTAGAGGTTCAATCTTGCCCGAGTTTGCACCTTAAGGGTATGTGACTAGGCCGAATCAAGGTATCCTTGTGACATCCTTCCCTATTCAATCCTAAGACATCCTTGTTGCATTTTTAGCCTTATATTACTGAATGTGATCAGTAAACTACCAAAGCTGGTCCTTCTATTCCCAACTAGCCTCTTGGTCCAACAAATCTTTCCATTTCACCAAATACTTGGTGTAGTTAGGAACTCTTCTTCTCTGGATCACTCTGTCAACAAGGATGTGTTTCATCTCCTTGTTAAATTCGGTGACCACAGCCGTTGGTGCGCACTTGGACTCATTTCAACTTAGATCCTCTACGTCTCTATGGAAAGGCTTTAAAAGATTTATATGGACAACGTTATGAATCTTTAACTTTAGAGGGAGTTAGACTTGATAGGCGGCTTTTCCCACAAGTTTGATGATAGGAAATGGCCCTTTATACTTCCATACCAAGCCTTTGTGTACTTTGCATAGAGACTTGAATTGGTTGGGTAGTAGCTTCACCATCACTATGTCTTTTGCTACATAGTCCTTTGGGCATCATTTGTTGATTATGCTCTTTGGTATATCCCACAGCTTTACTATGTTCTAAAAAGAACATGTGAGTAGCTTTGTTCACCTTGTAATTAATAAGGGCTAGAATGAAGGTGCCATATTTGCTGAACTAATCGACTACCACCATAATGCTTCCACACCCTTTGGACTTTGGTAAAGCCATAATAAAGTCCATTGAGACACTTTCGCAAGGCTTCTCGGGGATGGGTAGTGGCTCAAGTAGGTCGGTTGGTTGATGTTGTTCTACCTTGTCTTATTGGCAAACTAAGCAAGTTCGCACATAGGCTTCGACATTCGTATGCATATGCAATCAAAAATAATGTTGTTGGACAAAAGTAAAGGTTCGTTTCATACCTGGGTAATCAGCTCATAAGGAATTATGGCATTCTTTGAGGATCTCCTTTTGTAAGTTTCTTCACTTAGGCATGAAGACTCGATTCCCAACTGTCATTTAGACTTCATTGTTTACCCAAAATTGACAAGTCTTCTCCTTACTAGCCAATCTCAGTAGATTGTTAGCTAGACTATCTTGCCCTATACCTTTCTTGATTCATTCAAAGAGGTTGCTTTTAGGGGTATTAGTAGAAAGGTTAGCCATCTTCCTGCTTAATGCATCAGCAACAACATTGGTTTGTCCATTTTATATTGCATTTTATAGTCAAATTCTACCAGGAAGTTCTACTAACAAACTTACTTGAGGCTGAGTTTCTTCTATGTCTGGAAGTAGCTTGTAGCAACATTGTCGGTCATGATCACGAACTTACTTCTAAAGAGATAATGTTTTCAAGTGTGTATGCAGTGGATAACAGCAGTCATCTCCTTGTCTTGGGTGGTATATCGCCTCTCCATATTGTTCAGCTTATAACTTTTATAGGCAATGAGTTGCCTATCCTATATTAAGACTCTCCCAATGACGAAGTTAGATGCATTGGTGTGGACTTTGAAAGGCTTTTGCAGTCTAGTAGCACCACGATTCATTGGAGATTGCTTGCTTCAATCTCTCAAAGAAAGGTTGGCATTCTTTCGTCCAATGCTAAGTGTGGTTCTCCTTCTTGATAAATAAATTATTTTCTTAGAGAACTTAAAAGACTTGCTTGATATGCATAATGTGCTCCTTAAGTATATTGCTATACACTATGATGTTGTCTAAGTAGACTACCATGAATTTGTCAGGAAAAAATGCAGTACCTTGTTCATGAGTATGTAGAAGGTGGTTGGTGCGCTAGTGAGGCCAAAGGGCATGACTAAGAAGTCGAACACTGTGTAGCGTGTTACGTAGGTCGTCTTTGGCTTATCACCTTATGCTATGCAGACCTGATAATAACTTGATCGCAAATCCAACTTAGTGAAGTACCTTGCCTTCTTGAGTTCGTTGAAAAGATTAGTTATAAAGGGGATTGGATACTTGTTTTTGATAGTGACCTTATTCAAGGCTCGGTAGTTGATACACATGTGTAGTGATCCATTCTTCTTCTTTTAGAAGAGGACTGGGCACTGAAAAGGGCTTTTAAGGGTCAAATGTAGCTTGAATCAATCAGATCATAAAGTTGCTTCCTCAGTTCAGCGAGCTCTCGGGGTGCCATGTAATAAAGGGCCATGGCAGGAGGGTTGATACCAGTTTTCAACTCAATGTGGTGATCCACATCTTACTTTGGTGGAAGCTTCTTTGGCAATTTGAAAGGTATAATGTCCTTGAATTTGATAAAGAAAGCTTGAATGGGTTGCGGCAGTGTAGGAGTTGGTACTGCTACGTCTTCCTCATCGCTTAGCTCCCTCATGGTAGTGATGTAGCTGAGACCCAACTTAAGACCCTGTTTGAATTTCAAGGTCAAAATCATTGATGGTTGAGACTTCTCCTTGTGCTTTAAGGGAATTATTTGGATCTTATGAGTGTCAACAATTATAAGCGAACTTGAAGCAAGAATGGGAAAAACCAAGGCTTCGCAGAAAAATGGAAGACCTAACATTACCTTGAAGTTATCCATAGGAACGTAAAGTCCAACTTATCGATTCATTTGCCAATCTAGACAGCTACTTTTTGTGCTATGCCTTGGATAAGCTTCACTTTTGAGTTTACTACTTTGATGTTGTCATTTTCCTTCGTCAGTTTAAGGTCTAGACGTTTGGCCTCTTGTACGTCTATGAAGTTGTGTGTTACCCTTGTATTTAGCATTGCACAAGTTGCTTTACCCTCGATGGCAATGTTAGTGTACAACAGTCCTTTCACCTTAACGACTACTAGGGAGAAATACTTTGAGAGATTATCTAATTGTTGGATAGATTTCATGTCAGGTTGGGTCTTTTTGTTGGTCTTTTCCAAGTTGAGTACTACCATCATAGCATTCATTGCTTTATGATTGGGGCAGTCTCTCACCCAATGCAGTTCTTCACAGATGAAATAGGGACTAGGGGGATTAGTTGAGTTGCGTTTACCTGCAGACTTCTTCTCATGCTTGGGGCAGTCATCTGAGGGTCTCTGTTGTCTACCTTTGTTGCTACTAGAATCTTGTTTCCTTTGCCCGATTTTCTCTCCCTTACTTTTGTTAGAGTTTGACTTTTTGCCCTTAGAGTGATTAGAGTAGTCGATGAAGGCCTTAACGGCAACAATGGTAGCATCTAAGGTCTGCACAACACTTGTCAAGCTTGACTCTCACCCAATCCTTCAAGTAATCTTTAAAGTAGAAGAGAAGCTTCCTATTGAACATCTCAATTTCCAGTATGAGAGTAATAAATTCCTTAATGTAGTTGGAAATACTACTTGTCTGACATAAGTGACGTAACTTTTCCCTAGCTTCGTTGTTTGTATGGTGAGGCACAATGTACTTACGCACTTCAACCTTGAATTGCTCCCAAATGTCGATGACACGTAAGCCTTTCTCCCTCTTGGAGTGCTTTTGTCTTTACCAAAGTTGGGCAGCATCCTTTATGAAGATTGGGGCATTGCCTACCTCGGCAAGGTCGTGAACAACCCCTATGGCCTCAAAGTACTGCTTAAGGCCAAACATAAAGTTGTCCATCACAATGGCATTGTGTGTACCGTTGTACATGGCAGGTTTAGGGACTTTCAAGGCATGCACTACAATGATGCTAGTAATAGCAGTTGTACTAGCAAATAAGTTGTTCTATCGTAGAGACTCCATCTCCCTGCAAAGGTCATACATCTCTCTCTTAATGAACTTGTGCAAGTCAAATAGACCTTGATTCAGGGAGCGTAGTTCTCCTTTAAACAAGCAACCAAACTCTTTGATTATGACTTTCATAGCCTGCATGATCTCTTTATTCTCATGGATCAAGTTATCAACTTGATTGCTGAGGTCACTTACAATAGAGCTTTATCAGTAACACTTTTTTCCAAGCCACCAACGCGAGAGTCCATGGCTTCCTTTACTGGAGCCTTGGACTTGCTACACTTGGTTAGAGCACACTATTCCTTATGCCTATAAGCTTGTTGCCCCACTTGTTGCTCATCCATAATGGTCGCAATAAATCCTTCTTCGCTTGCCATATTTGTAACCTGAACAAACACCAAATAACCAAGTTGTACCTAAGGTTTGAACTATTGCTCTGATACCACTTGTCACTGAGTTAGGCTTTGTTCATGCTAACCTGCACAACACTTAGTTAGTCTTATGGGAGAAGATGAGCTAAGTAAGCCTTAGAGAGTGTAAGAGAATCAATAGAAAGCAGGTGAGGGGCAAGTAAGTAAGTTGGAAGTGTTGGAGAGATAGAGAGAGAGAGCACAAAAAAGCTTTACAAGTGAGCTTGTATTAAGAGAAAGGATTTATGCCATACAAATGAAAAGGGGTGACCTATTTATACATCTCAAAAGAGGTCTTAGAATGGAATATCCTAACTATTTACAAAGAATATTCTAGATATGCATTTAATACAATCCCTTCCAAAATTCTCTAGGCAGTTGTAACACATTTTGCAGGAATTCTTTAAATGAAGACACTTTTGCATGTTTTCAGGTCCTTCCGTAGGTAGTAAAGGGGTTAGACAATGTTGGCAGCCCATAGAGGTTCAATCTTGGCCAAAATTTGCACCTTAAAGATACATGAATGAGCCGAATCAAGGTATCCTTGTGACATAGGGCACACCAAAAAGAGAAAAAGCATAGAGAACGTGAGAAGTAGAGAGAATAATAGCTGGAGAAAAATGGTCAAGAGAGTTATGCTTGAAAAACAAAAAAAAAAAAAGAGTAGTTGCAAATGAACAAAAAGAGTGCAGCAGTAGAGAACCATATATAGAATTGCAACAGCAAAAAATGATACAAAGAATTGTAACAAAAGAAAACCAGAAGAGAAAAAAAAATGATAGAGAAATCTACCAACAAAAGAGAAAGAAAGAGTGCATGATAGACGAAGGCAGTAGTAAAAAAGGAAAAAGGAGTTAGCAACTGAAAGAAAAAAGCCTCTATTAGCAAAAAAGAAAAAGCCTCTTATAGTAGAAAAGAAAAGGCCTATAACGACAAAAAAGAAAGAGCCTTTAGCAGTAGAAAAGAAAGAGCATCTAATAGTACAGTAGCAAAGAAGGAAGAAAAAAGGCAAAAACCTACAAAAGAGAGGACTAGTAGTAAGAAGCTATGACTAGCAAGAAGTTGTGAGTGGTAAAAACAAAACAAAAAAAAAGAGAGACAGTAATGGAAAAACTTGAGCAAAACCTATAGAGGAGAGAACTTGCATAAGAGAGGACCTGTGAAAGAGAGAACTTACAGAAGGAAAAAGTGCCATAACAGAAAACAATAGGCAATGATACAGTAGAAAATAATAGATAGCAGCATAACAAAAATAATAAGCAGTAGCATAGTAGAAAATTACAAGTAGTGGCACAACAAAAAATAATAGGCAATAACACAACAAAAAACAACATGTAGTAGGAAGTTGTAAGTGGTAGAAATAAAAGAGAAAAAGGAGATAGCAATAGGAAGCTGTGACTAGTAATGTAGAAGGTTATAGGCAGTGACATAAAAGAAAACAACATGTAGTAGGAAGTTATAAGCGATAGAAACAAAAGAGAAAAAAAAAAGAGTAGCAAGAAGCTGTGACTGGCAGTGCAGAAGGTAGAGACTTGTAATGCAGAAGGTAGTGATCAACAGTGTAGAAGCTGTGACTAGTAATGTAAAAGGTAAAGGCTAGTAGTGTAAATGGTAGAGATTGATAATGTAGATTAGCAATGCAGAAGGCAGAGACCGGCAGTGTAGAAGGTAGAGACCTGTAATGCAGAAGGCAGAGATTGATAATGAGGAATGAGAGAACAGTATAAATTGACATACCTTAGTGGAAATGCTACTACTTACCTTATCAATAGTTGTCACACATCAAAAGGAGTTAAGCTCTGAAGTTCTTAACTTCATCCTAGGATCTATTAGTTTGTGATACTGAGAGGGGGGTGAATTAGTATCACACCTCTTAAAAGAAAAATCTGATAATTTAAGCTAAAAATGAAATCTTTCCTAGATTTAATTAAGGTAGATCTATTATTACTTACTGATCACAATAGTTCCCAAAAGTTACCTTTCAAACACTTTGCTTATTAGACGAATCAGTTGTTCTTGATTAGGTCTTCTTTTAGGTTATGGGTTTGATGATTCTTTAGCTATGTTTACAACTCAATTCAGAACATAGAATGTAAATTTAAAGCTAGGACACCAAAGATTTATGTGGTTTTGTCAATATGATGTACTCTATGGTGGTAAGGATTCTTCCTCTACTAAGACAATCCATTATACTTGAGAACACTAGTGTGGTATCCCTTAGATTGCAATAGATGTCTTAATCTTCTACTCTTTTCACTATTGTAAATACAAAGAAATCACAATACAAAGAGTGTCACTTACTGTGTCTACTCTTTTTCTAACTTGTGTTGCCTCTGTTTGATTTGAATAGGCTACTTCACTATTGCTTGGAAGATCACCAAAAGTCTCTCTAACCTCTCTTAAAGAAATTTGGAAATTCATTGAGTTCTCTCAAATGTTAGATCGAATTTTTTCTCTAGGTTGTCTTACCCAACTCCTGGTCTCACCATCTCATGGCCTGCACTCACGCTTCAGGTTTGCCATTTCACATCCTATGGCTTGCCTTACGCTACTAGTCTGCTGTTTCATGTCTCACGGACTCCCTTATGCTTTTAGTCTACCGTTTCACGTCTCTCAACCTGCATCACGCTCGTGGTCTGCCATTTCACATCTTTTGGCATGCACGACGCTTCTGGTTTTGCTGGTTCACATCTTTTGGCCTGCCTTATGTTTATGGTCTACTGGTTCACGTTTCTTAGCTTCCCTTACGTTTCTAGTCTGCTGGTTCACGTTTCTCAGCTTGCCTCACATTTCTGGTTTGGTTTCACATTTCTCGACCTGCCTCACATTTCTGGTCTGGCATTTCATGTCTCTTGACCTGCCTCACATTTCTAGTCTACTGGAATTTCACGTCATATGATATGGTCTGTTGTCTTCTCTTCCGGGTGGTCTCACGGATACCAGGTCTACTGTCTTCTCTTCCGGGTGGTCTCACAGATACCAAGTCTGTTGTCTTCTCTTCTGAGTTGGTACGTTTCTGATTTTTTTTACGGGTGTGTGTGTGCTGCTTGAAAAAGAGATAAGTCTTGGTTTATAAACTCCCTTCTATGAAAACCCTAGTAGGGTTTACTGTAGCTGCAGCGAATTTCCTTTCTTACCCTTCAATGTGACTTCATATTACTATTCCATTCAAAATTTAGCATTATCCTCCTTCTTAATTTATTTTTTTCAAGCAATGCTATGTCACACTAAGACTTAAAGTAATGTTAAACTCCTTCTACAAGTTCACTCCAAGGAGATCACTTTACGAGATTATTTAACACGTTAGTCTTATCCTGTAGTTCTTGAGATTTGAGTCACTTTTACTTGTACATTTAAATTTAGTTGACAACAATTACAACCCATACAAGGTTGTGGGAACAACAAGCTGAAACATATAACTTATTTTAATAGAGGACACGTCGCAAGAGGGCTATGAGAAAGGTGCCAGGTAGAGGTATCTTGAAAGGTTGTTTTATATGGGAATCAATGCTAATTATTGATGGCAGGGCAATTCTAAATTCAAGGAATCAATGCTACTATTGATGGTAGGATAATCTTAAATTTAAGGCATATAAATACCTATGTAGTTAGACAACCACCAAAAGAATATGCATAAATTAGCAGAAAAGAGCGTACAGAGAATAGTAAAAAAGAGTGTAAAGAGAATAGTAAAAAAATGATAAAAAGAGTGTAGAGAGAACACCAGAAAAGAGCATAGAGAACAATAGAAAGAGAGGAAAGAATAGTAGAAAGAGAATAGAGAACAATAAAAAGAAAGGAGAAGATCAATTTTATGCCATAATAGCTTGTGCACATAGAGAGATATTTCTTAGGGGAGTTTTTATCATAATATTTTTATGTTTTTATTTTTTGAAAAAAGGTAGAAAACCCTTAAGGTGATCAGGATATCATTGTAAATGGTTTAGAAGTGATCCTTCTACAGTGGATAAGGAGAGATTCTTCCACTACATCATTTGTATCCCTTTATGGCAAGAGTGGACCATATTATCCAAGAGAGATCCTATCATATTGTGGATGTAACTTACATATTGTGAGTGAACCACATAAAAATTATGTGTGGTTTTAGGTGCTTGTACTTGCTTAATATTCAGATGACCATTTTTACATAAAGAAGTAAAATAAAAATAGATTATAGATTTTGACAAGTCACTGAGGTTTAATTTGAATAGATTTGTAAAAATTAAATATTTCACATTGATTCACCCCTTCCCCGTCTTAGTGTGAGACCCAAGAAGGTCTTTATCAATTGGTATAAAAGCATGGTTCCTTTATTGATCCATTTTGCTTAGATTTAAATTTTTTTTGCTACTGTAAATCTTTACATTTATTGCTGATTAATATCATGGAGAACATAAACAATATTGATAATAAAGGCATTCCTATTTTTTATGAACAAAATTATCAATTATGAAAGAATAGAATGCTTCTATATATGCTTTTACTTAGTTTGGATGTGTTCATATGTATTATTAATGGCTTTACTCCTGCTGCTAAAGGTACTATTATGACCTCTACTAATAAGAAGAATTTAGAGTATAATGGAAAGGATAGAAATTTCTTATATGTCTTTTTATCAGACAAAGAATTCA
>JAHLGO010021107.1:7488249-7541301 GCA_020615895.1 Ceriops decandra
TACACACTTTTACAAATTGAACTCTTCTAAGGTTATTTGTCGTCTTTATTATGTTTATTTTCCTTTGCTCTTTTCTCCTCAACTAAAAAAATCTTTTTTATATCCTATAGAATATAAATAGTAGATATAGGAAAATCCTAAGATACTTTTAAAAAATTTCCTAAATTCTTAAGGTTACAATAAACTTATCTCTTTAACAGTGTCAAAATTCTTATAATAAATTTCAAGTAAATTTGTGAATAAATATATTTTAAATTAGATTTTGCCTTCTTCATTAAAGTTGTATTCCTCATCTTTGGCTTTCTAATGCATCTAGTTTTTATCAAAAACAAAGGTCTAAAGCCCAACTTATAAGCAAAAATTGAAATTGATTAATTCTAGCCCATCATAAATTCCATAATAGCTCAAATTTTGCTTAATCAAATTATACAAATGCTCAAATTTTGCTTACTAAAAGAACAAATTCTCAAAATTTCCTTAAAACATATTCTAATCAAGTTATATATATAACTTATTAAAATAATTAAATTTATAAAGGAATTAATAAATAAATTCTCACTCATTAAAAAGAGAGTGTGAGAAAGAGATGGGGAAAAAAGAGAGAAAGAGTTAGAGAGATGACCTCTTTAATAGACGAAAGATAAAGATAGAAATGAAAAGTAGAGATTGATAATGAGAGAGATAATTAGGGAGATAAAGAGGAAGAGATTAAGGAGAAAGAAAGAGATAGAGTAACGAGCAATTGAAGAGAGAGATAAGGATGAAAAAGAGACGAGAGAGAAAGGGAGAGACAGGGATAAATAAAGATGAAAATGAGAGTGGGAAAGAGAGAGTAATAGAGACATGCCAAAGAAAGATGAAATAAAAAGAGGTAGAAGAGATGATGAAAAATATGAAATAGAGAGTAAGATGGAAGAGAGTTAGAAAAAGAAGAGAGGAATGAATGAGGGAGAAGGATAGATAAAGAGATGGAAAAGAGCAATTTGGGGCGTGATGAAACAAAGAGAGAAATGGAAAGGGAAAGTAAGATAGACAAGAGAGAAAGAGAAAGAAAGAGAGGAAGTGACAACAACAACAATGGTAGTGGTAGCAGCCATCAATGCTAGTGGTGGTGGTTAGAGGCAAGGACAACGGTTGCAAAGATTGGCATGATATTTAGAAAATTAAACTTAACCCATATCATAAGATAGTATAATGCATAATGACCATTAAGATAGTATTAATCCATGGACATGAGATTATAGTCATATATTAACCTATCTAAATGATTTTTTAAATATGAGATATCATGGAATAAGATTAGACTAAATTATATTACTACTATCTCATACTAAATACACCCTGGGTATATTATATTAGTACTTAACTAGGTCTAAAGTTCAAAATTTTATAATCATAACTTTACAATTTTTTTTTAGCCTTAAACTTTCAATCATATTGACATTTTTTTAATTTGTAGAAAAAAAAATGATGTTTGTAGAAAAAGAACATTTAAAATTTGTTTTTTTTTGAAAAAAAAATATTGAGTGTTAAATTTTTTTAATAATAAAAATATAAGTAAATAATTAGAATTTAATCTTGAAAAATTTGCAATTAGTAAAAGATTAAGAGTCATTGAGATTAAGAGAATTCTTATAATAAGTAAAATAGGTTGGGATATTTCTAAGAATGAATTTGAAAAAAAAAAAAAACAAGGAAGGGGGTTGCTTCTTTATCATTGTATAATTTGGGAATTTTCATTGGAAAAAAATTATTTGGCTCAATTTTAAAATGTCATAAGGACCAACAAACATAAATTGGTCAATCGATGTTTTGTTTTTTATTTTCTTTAAAGTAACTAATCAAAATTGCTGAAGAATTCTTATTCTTATTTGTATCTCTTCAACACATATCTTAGCAGTGGTCCTTTTTTTTTTTTTTTTTTTCACGTAGATTTGTTGGAACGACCGATTCAACCTTATAAGGAACAGCTGACAATTCCTCGCTGTGGTTCCAAGTAGTCGAATTCATTTGTTGGTCTGGTCCTTGAAAAACTTGCGTACGTCAATCGAATCGGGTCCATACTCAGTTAAAATTGTAACCTGAATCAAGGGGTCGGTCCATTCCCAATTCAACTCATCCCAAGTCTGGTTTTGGTTTAAATTGGAAACCAGGTGGTACTACACATTCCAAGACGAGTCATGCGACTTACGCATGCTCTTGCATAAAGTAGCACACATTGTTGCTCTACAAGGTGGGACTTATTAAGTCGCCCAATGTTGGACCCTGAATTTAAACAACTCGCCAGATTTTTTGTCGCCTAGTATTTCAAATACAACACAATTCAATTCAAGACGGAATCCAGGTCCTCCACTCTAATGCTCGAAAGTTTCACCATTAAGACGAAGATGACAATAATTTCTCATAGTTGACTTGGACATTATATTGTGTATGCTCACATACCAACTTGAGAAAGTATACAAGGAAATAGCTAGGCAGAGGTGGAGCATATATAATAATGAAAGGCACGCTTGCTGCCAATTATTGTTCCGAGAATCATCCTAAGCATCCAAAAGTTAGATGCTTTTAAAAGAAGGGAGCCATTGGATGAAGCTTTGGAGGGTATCAGCATCAGCTCTGTAGTGTTTTTGAGTAAACTCCAACAGGTCAGACCATGTGAAATCCGGGTACTTCCTTGGCACTTCTCTGCAAACAAGATCTCGTGGGGGTCTCACTGCCTTGTCCTCTTTTGGACTGACAAAAAAAACCAAAGATCTTCTCCCACTGTCCTTGCTTACCACTGCCCTATGCAAGCAACTCTTGTATATTCCATTGGATAATGCCTAAATATCAAACAAACAAAATGACGTCACCGAATGATTCCGGCTGACTTGCTGCAATGATATTATACATTGATTGAAACTCTCTAATATATACATACAACTGTTAACATTTCTTCAGGTACACATCTCCCCGTTTTCAAACATTAATTTTTTGAGTTTATAGCTTTCCTGTACAATTTAGCCCTAAGGTCCCACGCAATTAACTTAAGGTGTACATCCCCCCATTTTCAAACATTAAGTTTTGAGTTTATAGCTTGCCTGTACAATTTAGGCCTAAGGTCCCACGCAATTAACTCCTATATTTGTCTTTTTGGACGCTAGTTATGGATAAAGTAGTGATGATTTGAGTTGAAAATACAGGAAGTGACAATCTTTGACGAGAAACAGCTACAGTTCATACAATATGAGTTAGACGAACTCAAATATGGTTTTTTTTTTTTTTTTTTTTTGTTCATGACTGCCAGAATTTGTAAAACAATTGTTATAACTAAGAATTCAGTTTTTTTTTTTTAGCGATATATAAACCTAGTCTAATTAATCTCAATAACGTAGAATATGAAATTCTTAATGTCGAAGTCATTGTGCGTTTCGTGCTTAAATTTATGGCGTAACAAATGCAATGATAATTTATGACATGATATGAATGGAAATGAGGAGCTAAAAATAAATGAAAATGATAGAGGTCAATTATACCGTGAACGTATCACCAATGTTTATGACTAGGGCATGAGGCTGCGGTCGAACTGCTTGCCATTTGTTGTTTGCGAAGACTTGAAGGCCCCCGACGTGGTCTTGGTGAAGAATTGTCAGCGAAGTGGGGTCACAATGAGGACCAGTGCCGAGGGTGACAAGAGAACTTTTGCATGGGGGATAATAGTTGCACCGCATAATAGAGCTACCATCTTCAAAAAATTGCCGGTAGTGCAAACGATCAACTCCCAGGCTAATGGCCAGGAGCTCAAAAATCAGCAGAGATACTCTCACCATTGCTTCGCAGTATTCTTCAAATGTCGGCCTTCAAAACCAGTACTGCTCATTAGTGTGCTTCCCCCACCCCCCCCCCCCCCCCCAACTCCTTTTTTCGTTTGCAATATTTGTTGTGATCATTAAGACATAATGCATTTAAGGGGTGGTGTCAATTTTTAAGTTTTGTCAAAATATAAAAATGGTTGAAAATTAATAGTTTTACTAGCTTTTTGTTTACTAAGTAATGTCAACATCATAGCAAGACATCAATTACCATAAATTTTGTTCGCAGCATAAAAAAATAATAATATTAAATCATGATCAACTGATTTCAACTAAAGTTTAAACCCAAATCTCATATTGCTGTTTGTGCTCTATTATTATATTAGGATCAAAATAATCGTAATTTTTTTATTTTTAAATTTTTTATAAGCAATTCACTGACGACTTAATAAGAAAAAAAAAAGTTAGGTTTACAAAATAAATTTCCCAGTCCAACCTCTCATAATTAAGCCTTGTAACCCAAACCCCTCCCCCCCCCCCCCCACCCCCAAAAAATTCCGTAAAAACCATCGACGAGGAAGACAAACTTAGTAAGCTAATCCTGTATTAGGTCTCAGTTAGATGGAAATTCGGAAATATTACAGGAATGCAAATGAATGGAAATAAGGCGATGCAGGTCCATACGTTATAATATTATAGTCATTAATTTTATATCTTTAGTCTTTCTATTCCTAATCATAATCAGTGATTGTGATTAAGAATATTTAACTAAAGATGATAATCATTCAATATGAACCCACGTATGTTATGTATCCATTCACTCAAGCCTGTTTAAGAAAGAGAAAATAAAAGAAGATATAAACTGAGTATAATTAAATGAAGGTAGCCAACTCAAAATTTACCCTGTGCGTTCAAAATTGTCACCCAAGACAGATTTGAAGTAGTCAACCACTGGTGACGCAGATTTAGCTTGGTTCCAACTGTAATTGTAACTGAATGAAAATGTCTCCTTCCATGGCAGCTTAGAGGAGTAGCGATCGGCATGGGCTCCAGAGTATCCGCACACGCTTCCTGGCTTCCTGAGAATTCCTAGCTTCTTGTCAAGGGGAAGCTTGAATATTGTATCAATTTCTTCATGTGCGGCACGAAGGAGACTCGGGTCGACCCCATGGTTGATGACCTGAAAGAATCCATGGTTCAAGCACGCAGTCCTTACAAGCTGAGCAGCACGGGCGGCGGCCGTCTCGTCGCCTTTTAGGAATCCAGCCAAGTCTACCAAAGGCTCATTAAGCTCGCCATCATCGACATCATCATCATCATCATCATTGTCGTGATTTTGGTTTTGACCTACGTCTCCATGTGGCCAAATGAACTCGGCTGGCAAGTTGGCTTGTTTCTGCAACAAAGATGAGTCAAAAATGAGAACGTCCGGCCGCTTAGTTTCATGATCATCGTTGTCCGTTTCCTTTGGCCGGCATGACAAAAGAGGACCTGAAGCACTCGGGTTTCTGTCCATTAGGAGAGACATTAACACGCAAAGAGTTGGTATGTTGATGCCCGAACTGAGCAGTGCATATATTTATTGAGGAACAAGGAACACAAAGATAGATGACGAGACAGCGTCAAGCATAAACGGCAGGCCCCTGAAGAAGCTACAAGAAGGGTTAGAAGAAGAGAGAAGCTAGCTGGAAAGGCCACCTCATGCCCCCTTGTAAGAAATTAATTTGTTAAAACAAAAAACTTATACGAAAAACCATCTCATGTCTCTTTTAGTATTTTTACAATAAATCGATTTTTTTTGGTCATATTTAATGCTGTTCATCTATTAATTCACCGCACAGAAAGCAACCTATCATATGGGACCTTTGTGTTCCCTGTCCCCACTCCATTGTCTGGTGTCGCTTCTGCCCAGTTGAAAATTGGAGTTACTTTCTACATGCGAAGAGTCACGGTTGCCCATGTAACCAAACTATAAGGGCAAGCGTCCACCAGAGCATTATGTGCATTTTAACTGATGATCGCGGAGCAGATCCCTAAAGGACTCTTTTTTTGTTGTTTTGTTTTGAAATTTTCCGCTTATTGCGTGGTTTCTTTCCCTAAAACTTCTCATTGCTATCACTCGAAAATGACATTAAAAAAAATATTAGGTTGATCATTTTGCAAGTCTGTCAACTGCGGCCGTAAACCAATTCCCTTATTGTGTTTGTAGCTTTTCTATCCAGGACTCCATGTATATGGTACTTCGTACAAACAAAAATTTCCGCTTTGCCCTATTGCATGCACTCGTATGTGTGTGTGTGCGCGCGCGCGTCCGTGTGACATACTTCTTTTGTCTCAATAACCGACCTCTAATGTGTGCATTTAAGCTAACCGTCTATTTGTTTGCCTAATTGTCATTAGATTTGACGGTAATAGTCCTCTTTCGTGTTCTTTCTATTGGTTTTACGTGAAGTTGATTAATTTTTTTTCTTTCATTATTCATTAATATTTCTATAGCTATTGGCTTTAAAAAAATGACATTGATTTTTAAACCTAACGGTAATTGGATGAAAAAATTACTTTGCTTTAACTACTCATAGTTAAAATTTACTAATAAAAGCGAACTTAATTGAGATTATGTGGGATAAACACAGACTAAAGTTTGAATATACCTTGATGTTCCATGACATTATTGGGAGCGGCGGAAGTAAGAGTCATGTAAACATTTTAAAAAAAAAAAAAAACAATTAGATAAAATGTGGGATGAAGGAATTGATTAGGAACCAAAATAAAATTAAATAAAAGGATTCATTAGTAATAATGAAATAAAATATGAGAAGCAAATTAGAAACTAAGTTAAGTTGAAGACCAAATTGTACTTTTTGTTGGAGTTTTCAAAATAAAATAAATATAAAAGATTATATCACTTGGGTTTAACCAAGTAGGTTACACAAATAATTGTTAGTAGTTTTATGTATTAGAAAATCAAGCAAGCTTTGAAACCAGTTCTATGTCCGACACTAGTTCTAGAATGGAGATTGAGCTTGAACTAATACTCATATAATTACTAATAATTATGTGTGTAAATGAAGATCATGAATAATTTAAAAGTTGTAACTATTGGATAAAGAAAAATTATGTAGAAATTAATAAGTAACTATCTTATATGTTGTCTCATAATAAAAAATCAGAAAAAAGAGTAAAGTTGTGTCTCGTAGCATTTACAAAGATAACCATTCATTTAATGGTGATGTGTTTAACTATTGGACCAAGGTGAATTTTAGTTAAAAGTGACTACCACTTTTATAAATACTTAAGGTCTATCACTTTTTTAGATATAAACAATTTTCTCTTTTTCTTCTTTTAATTTTTCTATTATTCTATCAAAGATCCTATTGTCTATAATATTTTTACAAAAATATTAGAGACAATGTAAAGAGCAATTTTAAAAATACACTAATTTATCGAGCACTTGATTTTAGTATTACAACTTATAACAAGTGTACTTCATTTTACCCTATGAAGAAATTTGCACGAATTTTTATTACATATTAGTGAACGCAAATTTTACCTTAAGAAAAGAGGCATTAGATATACAACTTGAAATAATTTCTTTTAATTTCCAATATAGCCCTATTTTTGCACCAATAATCTTTAAGGCAAAATGTCTTATACTATGGTTGCAATATTGAAAGATTTAGCTTATAATTTTGTGAAATTAAAAAGGTTTGATGGAGGAAACTTTTTATGTTAACAAAAGAGAGTTCAATTTTTGTTAGTGTCATTACAAGTGGCCTATATTTTAAATAGTACAAAACTAGAAGGGTTAACAAATGAGATTGTTGCCTAACACTAGAAAGAGACAAAAAAGGTAAAGTAAGTCTTAATGTGATTAAGATATGCTTTTTTCCTAATCTTGTGGAAAACATTAAATGACATTATGATCATGATTTTCACATAATTTGCATGTTTAAATAATTATAATGGTTGCAAAAGGTTTTACTCAAAAGTATGATATTGATTATTTTGATACATACTCACCAATGACTAGAATTGCTACAATCAGGTTACTTATTGCACTTGTTTTAATTCATAGTCTAGTATTTTATCAAATGGATGTAAAAATAACATTTCTAAATGGTAGACTGAAAAAAGAAGTGTATATGGAATAACCTAAGGAATTTGTTGTGTTTGATCAAGAGAAAAAAATGTGTAAATTAGTTAAGTCCTTACATGGACTAAAATAAGCACCTAAGCAATAGCACCAAAAATTTGATCAAATGATACTTGCTAATGGATTTAATATTAATGAATTAAACAACTATGTTTATAACAAGTTCAAAGAAGGAAGAAGTATCATTATCTGTTTATATGTGGATGACATATTAATTTTTGGGATTGACTTAAACAAAGTTAAAATTACCAAAATGTTTTGTTAAGTAATTTTAATATAAAAGACATGGGTGAGGGAAATGTCATCCTTGGAATCAAAATCTTAAAAGATCAAAAGAGTATAACCTTATCTTAATCACATTACATTAAAAAAAATTCTCAATAAATTTAATCATTTAGATTTTATTTTAGTCTCTCCCCTATTTGATCCTAATATAAATTTTACAAAGAATATTAGAAGTCCAACATGTCAACTAGAATATGCAGAGGTGATAAAATGTCTAATGTACACAATGACATGTATAAAGCCAACATAACCTATTAATTTAACAAAATGAATAGGTATACAAGTAACCTAAGTGACATATATTGGTATAAAGTAAAATATGATCTTAAAGTACCTAAAGAAAATAAACAATTATGGCATAAGTTATATTGGATTAATGATAAAGAGGATCACACTTCTACTAGTGGATGGATCTTTATACCTGTTGAAGGTGCAATTTATTGGGGTTTCAAGAAACAAACTTGCATAACAAATTCTATAATAGCTACAAAATTTATAGAATAAACTTTAACAAATAAAGAAGCAGATTAGTTAAAGAATTTGCTTTATAAGAATCACTTATAAGAAAAACCAATAACATCCAGTTATATACATTGCAACAATGCTAACTTTAGCACGATTTATATAGTCAAGTATATAATGATAAGTTTAGACACATCAGATTAAGATACAATTATATGAAAGACTTAATTATAGATGGAATAATCACAATTGATTTTCAGAGATTAAGTCAAAATATGACTAATTCTTTAACAAAAAGATTAATAAGAAATATTATGAATAAAACATTAAAAGGGATAAGTTTTAAGTCCATAAAAACAAATCATTAATGACGAAAACTTAGCTCAACTCAACACTTGATACAACTTCAAGTCTTAAGTTCAATAAGTCCAAGTACATCACAAATGTGATTGAAGCATTATAATTAATTTTATTTTCATCCCAAAGTTTTATAGTGCTTGGTTCTTGTAATAAATTAAAAGGATGAATCTATAAGACTCTTGATAAACTTGAAAAAGTACTTTATGGCGAAGACCCAATCTCTCTATCTAAATGTGAAATTTTTAGGCCATTCCAACAAGTTAAAGGGCTTGACTTAAAAACATTCATGAAAATAATATAGACATAATGACCTTTAATATAACAATTATTTAAAAAGAAAAATATAATAATGTGCAGTCATTTGTTTAAACTAGTTTTACAACTTGTCAATAAGAATAGTTGATTTAAAACTTATCTATCATATTATTTAGACTTATTGTAATGTACTTTTCATTATGTAAAAATTCAATTTGTAAAACATCTTTACTTATGAATTGTTTTATATTTTATTTTTAAAATGGTGGAGAATTGTAAGAGTTTTCAAAATAAAACAAATGTGAAAGATTATGTCACTATCTTTTCAAAATAAATCATATAATTGCTAACAATTTTATATGTTAATGTGTCGTTACTTTCCAAAATCAAAATGGTTTTGAAACTGATTTTATGTCCGGCGCCAATTCTGACCCAAAGATTGAGTTTAGATTAATACTCATATAATTGCTAGTAATTATGTGTATAAATGAAGATCATAAATAACTTAAAAGTTGTGACCATTGAAATAAAGTACAATAATGTGAAAGTTAATAAGTAACTATCTTATATGTTGTTTCACAATAAAAGACAAGAAAAAAGAAAAAAGTTATGTCTTAGCATTTAAACAAATGATCATTCATTTAATGGTGATGTGTTTAATTGCTTGATTAAGGTAACTCCACTTCTATAAATACCTAAGGTCTGTCACTTTTTCATTTATAAATAATTTCCTTTTTTTCTTCTTTTGTTTTTCTTATTATTCTATCAAAAATCTTATAGTTTATAATATTATTGTAAAAATATTATGGACAAAATAAAGAGTAATTTTGAAAATATACCAATTTTTTAAGTGTTTGATTTCAGTAATGTAACCTACAATCAAGCGTATTTTATTTTATCCTATGAGAAAATTCACATAAATTTTTTATGCATATTAGTAAGAGTAAATTTTATATTAAAGAAAATAGTATTAGATACATGACTTAAAATGATTGTTTTCAATTTCTAATACGACCTTATTTTTGCACAACACTTTTGACTTATATATCAATATATCTATATACTATACATGCATGGGAAAATAAAGAAAAAAAGAGCATTTTTCAATCATTATGCATTGTCCCTTTATTTCATTAAGTGCAATATGTAATGTAAAAAAAGCGTGTTGTTGCTAAATCCCCAAACTTTCCTATTAATTAATCAGTATAATTTACAACTAATATTTAATACCTTTTTCTATATACATTCAACATCCTTTACTTTTCGTTTTTGATTTTTTTTTTTCATATTATTGTATATGGGAGAAGAAAAAATGGAGAAGAGAAAAATTTCTCTTCATGCTACCAAATCTATTCCTCTCAATTTTAGAAAGAAAATTATTGTATCCTTTACTTAGATTTACAAAATGACCAATTTACTATATTAATTCTTTTTATTAAGGCTTGTCAACGACGGTAAATTTGAATTTATAACAAATATTTTCTCTTCTGCTTTTCACTCTTTCAACTAAAAAATTTTTAGTTTTCTGTTCTCTAATTACCTACCCCCTTTGAAACATAGGGAGGATGAAAAAGTTTTCTTCCTTTCACTTTTTATCCTTTTCATTTTACTTCCTTTTTTTTTTTCCTCCTACTTTGTTATCCAAACAAAGAGTAAATGATCCAAGAAAAATCTTAAATAAAAGTGTTTGAAATGAAAAAAAAAAAAAAAGGGCAATTTGGGCTGCATACGGTTAATCCACTAGTTGAAATATTGTTAACTGGTGAGAATAACTTCTAATGTCCAACATAACATGACATCGTTGATAAAGTAAGAAGTACAAATTGTTTTGTACACAAAGAAAAAAATAAAAAGTCCAAAATGTGGTCCCGCGCGCTCTGTAATTCCACGCACAAAGTAACAAAGAATATGACAGTAGTTTTGCCGGCCCACGAGATTCGGTAAAGATTCTGTTCGTCTATGGGTGATTGGCGCCATCGTCAACGGTCGGTGCCACCACATCTTTATACAAAGGTAACAGCCTCGGTCGGTGACTCCGCGTGTGCACCTTCTCCACGTCATTTTCACAGCGTAGTTGCCTCTCATTCTAACATTCTCACCGGTGACAAACTTTAATAGGGTTTAAACTTTCCGTGGCAACTGGGAACTTGCATTGTCAAATAAATTCAAATTTTCATTTCCCTTAGGGAAGCTGTTTCCATTAAATATTAATCTCTGAACTTCTGCCGTCTTCCAGCCTTTTGATTTCTCCATAGGAAGTCTATTAAAGTGTAACTCTCTCTTCTCTTATACCATAACTCTTCACTCGTGATTGTAACTTAATGCTTTCAAAATGAATGCTTTAGTTATTAATCATTTAGGGTATGGATTCTCTTGGAGACTTTGACTCACAAAATACCTGGTTAATTTTTTTTTTAATTCGTTAGTATTTAGATATTTAATTTGTATATGTACACACAGATTAAGGGTCTCGTTTGCTAAAAATCTGTTGTGATTGTTAAGCTTTATAATTTTTCCTTCTTTTTTTTTTTTTTTTGTGGGGGGGGGGGGGGGGGTGGAGGGGGTTCGGTGGAGAGAGCTTATTCTTGATGGGGCAGATTCAACGTGGCTTTTGCACATTTCATAACCAACATAACCAATAAGGGGTGGGGTATAAGACAAAATCTACATACTTTCCAACGTCAGTAATGTCAAGGCCGGCCAATAATGTAACTTTTATTTACTCACCAAATCTTAATTATTTAATAATATTCTTATCATCCAAAATATTATTTTGTTATACTGTGAATTTATTTCATACTAGCCACGATTTCTACATTCACTTATACATACTACATCAATTATTTACAAAAAAAAAAAAAAAAACTCAATAATAAGGGTAAGGCGAAACTCAATTTTTCGGCATGCGATTTTTATTTGCCAACCAACATAGGAGGCGAGGTGTCCGCCCAAAAGAGGCAAACATATAAATTTGAGGATTAAATATCCCTCTCCTACCAAAAAATAAAAAAATAAAAAAATTATCCAACTCCAAATTTTTCCAGCGGATTTCACGAAGGATCTAACTGGTAATATAGAAGTATGGCATAAAAAAAAAAAAATTATCTGTTTTATGTGTTTACAATGTTAATAGAGTTGTCTTGAGGATGGACGGTTTCAAATTAGAGTTCCAGTCCAATTAAATAATAATAATAATAATAAAAAAATCCGTTTAAAATAAGAGGTGTGAAGTTCATTTTGGAAAGCATTTGGGATCGCGGGGTAAGAGATGTTGGTAAATCATAAACTCAAATATCGTGATGTGCTGCCTCTAATTCTTCTGAATTATTCCTGACAAAGGAAAATCTAGAATAACTGATGAAATCACAGACTCAAATGTCGCCGTTTAACATTTTTCTCTTTTAGTCTTATTGAAAATTTTATTTTGTTAATTACTGTCAAAATGCTTTTTGTATTCCAATGACTGCTTTCACACATACTAGCATGAACTCCTTCAAAAATTTCATAAACAAGAAAAAATAATTTATAAAAAAAATCTTTCTTACTTCTGGTGAACCTGCATTCATATGTTGTATTGTGCAAAATCGATCATTGGCAAATTCATTCTTAAATATCTTCTAAATTCCAAAAAAAAAAAATAAATTTGAAACTAATTTAATTAAGAGTTAGGTTCAAAATCTTTATTTAAAATTTTTAATTTACCTCTTTAATTATAACTTTTTTAAAATTATAACAAAAAAATAAGGTTAACCGATTCAAACGAATTTTGTTTATATAAAAATAAAAAAATATTTTGTTAAATTTCAAAAGCAAAAGAAGAAAGAGTCACAAGCAATTCAGAATTAGAATTGATATTTTTTTTGTGTCTCTTCTTTATGTATTTATATTTTTTATTGAAAATTCACACACCTTTGTGTATTTATATTTATAATATCATTATATTACCTTTTAAAAAAAAAAGAAAATCTTCCTAATCCTAACCACCGATACGTAAATCGAACCGAACTAGCCTATGATCGTCCCTATGTTTATGTTTACTAAGATGAGAAAGGCAAACTTTTTTTTTTTTTGGAGATATTATTGTCTACAACATACGCGTTTTTCGTGAGGTCTCGAAAAATACAAAACAAAAATGTCAGGATCGTTAAGACGCAATTGCAGACATAAACACACAAAACAAAATACCAGCCACTTCATTTCAATATATAGTTTGATTAAAGGTGGTTAGCTAGAAATCAGAATCCAAGTCATCTTTTTTTGGTTTCTTTCGTGAGTTCTCGCCTTGATGCTTATTAAGCGTACAAAGTCAATATGCCCACCGAATATTGAAACGAAAACCCAAACTTTGGCATGAACACGAGACTACGTGTGTTGCGTGACTCGTAGGCGCATGGTCATAAATAGTACTGTTTATGTTTTACAAAAGCAAAACAAGATTCAGCAGTGCACATATTAAGAATTCTCTACTTTTACTCAGAATATTTAATATATATGTATACCCTTTCACGGTTCTAAGGGAAGTCGAAGCAATATTCGGATTCGTGACGACCATCCAGTATTTCTGCTTTCGCCATTGCTCCGTGGAAATGTATGTGTGTACAGGTGATCACAGAACATATCCGGACACATGAAGCCAAGGAATACGGGTCTCTGAGTTCCAAGGGTCAGTTCCGTCCAAAAGAATTTCGTCAATGGCAGTCTAGCTGGAAGCCAAAAACCGAAAAATAAGGGGAGACAAGATGTTCACGTGGGGGTGGTAAATGTTACTCCTTGTAATTAAAGCCGAAGAGTGACCCGTATGAAAACTTGTCCGGATTCTCATTTGCATGCCACCGATCAGGTTTCATTGTCCCCCCCCAAAATTAAGCATTGCCTCGTGGGGTTCACCCCGTATGCACGTGAACAAGATTGGAATCGGGACCTGGCAGCGAGCTTTGCCTAAAAAATCACATGCTTTGTTGTTTAGGAGGTCTAGTTGGATGGATGGTGCTTTTTGTTTTTTTTTTTTTTTTGTGTACAATTTAAATTCCTACATTTGTAATACATGGAACCATTAGAACTGGAATTTAGAACTTCTTAGGACTCGTTTAGTTAGTGCGATTAATTTTTTTATCCTTTTTTTATATTTATGGCTAATAATAACTTATTTTTAAATGGCTTTTTGGCTAATCAGTATTAGTAAGAGACATGAAAGAGTTGAAAAATAATACCAATAAAAAAAGATAGTACGACGAAAGTGGAGGAAAGGAACAAAGCGAAAGAAAAGACAATATAGAGAAAATACTTAAAGTGTGTGAAAAAAAAAAAAGAATACAGGCATGGAGGAAGTATAAAGAGGAAAGCAAGAGAACATGTAAAGAGAGTGATGAACGGGTAAAAAAAAAAAAAAAATGTAGTGGACAAAGAAGCGAGAGCGAGCGAGCGAGCGTGAGAGAGAGAGAATAAATAAAGTACAGAGGAAGAAAGTAATGACAATGCTAATCCTTTCGGTTGAGGGATTCTTAAAATTTATCTATTTACGTGAATTAAAGTTAACATGGACAACAAATTTTTTCTCTTTTGTTTGTCTAAACAAAATTTAAGATTTTATTTATTTACTGACTCTCCAAAGATTAAAAAAAAAAATAGAAGAAAAAATCTTTCTCCTTCTTAAGATAATTAGTGTTATTATTTTTACTGTTCATTTTTCTTGCAAAAGATAGTTAATTGACCTCGCGTCTTAGATTTTTTTTTTTTTTTAATGTTTGTTTCTTAAAATATATGCATGTATTTGCAAATTTATGCTTCTGTTAGGTTTCCCTTGCAATTCAATGAACTTCTAGCAAGCAATTACGGTCTTTATTATAGCAATGACAATAACAATTGATTCAAGTTTTTGGATTTTTAATGTTTCAATTTTAGATTTTTATTTTGAATTTTTAGAATGTCAAGACTAGGAAATCTGCTTTGTCATTGATTACTAGTCATTATGGGATTTTGTGCATCATAGTTTGTTCATTTTGTACTCTTTCTGTTGAGATTGCGATGATTCGAAAATGACTTGGAGGAGGACCTACAAATAACAACATTGTTTGCTATTTCTAGAAGGTGGGAAAATGCAACAGAAATCCTTGCAGGTTTGTGCACGTAAAAGATTGCTAAATTCTAATGTTTACTGTAGAAACCCAAAGCAATCGTGTTCTAAAATTGAGGACTATTAAAGGAAAAGCTCTGGTTATAGTTCCAAGAACAAGGTGAAGAAGGAGCCTCACCATGTGTCAAAATGGTTATTGGCTATAACATCTTGAAATAGTCGATATGAAGTTAAAAGAACTTGGAAGAACTTCTTGTTGAGAACTTTATAGTCTCAACTAATGGAGACAATGCCATTCAGGGCAGACGGCCTCAAGGTAGTACCAAACATGTCATGCAGGGCCTAAAAAGGAAACAACTAAGCCATTCAAAGTTGCTTGTTTTAAGCATTGGAGATGGAGCCTTTGAAGTTGGCTGTACTTAGAACACCATTAGTCCTGAAAGTGAGACATAGGTGAGAAGAAGATAAGGCTGCATAATAAGTGTCTTGATTACGCTCCTAAAAATTTATTGATTTTAACTATGGGGGAGTGCTACACATGAAGATAAATTTTTTTTGATGAGTCTAAAAAATGCTAGCAAAAATACGTTAACAATTTATTAGTCTTGTTAATAGGAATTGGTTTTATTTATCAAAAAAAAAATGTAAATAAAAAATTTTAAAAAAGGAAACATAATCAATTTGCTACAATCCACTATTTTATTTTAAAAGATCCTGATAATTGGTTATGATATTAGCAATGCAGAACTTGATGAAAAATGCTACAATTGAAGGAAAAACCTCCAAAAATAATGATCAATGCAATTGAACCAATATTGGGATAATGTAGAAGGAAAGCTTCAAAGTATAAACATAGAAAAACATTTTGGGAGAACATATCTCTAATATGAGATCCAACATCTCATATGTTTGACATTGGATAATTAAAGTCAAATTTTAGGACATTAGTATGATCCCAAATATAATTTAGATTAGTTTGTTTAATGTAAAATAAAAATTCAACAAAAAAGTACGAGAAATAAATTATGGTCATAAAGGTATCAATTAAAAAGTTAAAAACTTCAATGAGGCATATATCCGTGCCACTCCATTTTCTTGAATACAAAATTGGCTAGGACACTGTGATATAACTGAAACATTTGGAGAAATGTTACTCTCTTGTTCAATACCTTTGTACTTTTAACAAGCTTGTTATATATATATATTTAACTACAATATTAAAAGAAAAAATTTACAACATATCTTTACTAAATAACTAACTAATCAATACTATACCTTTGTTATTTTTTTAATTGTGGTTACATTTACCTTGTTCATACTTTTATTTTTTAAAAACCTTCATTAAAAAAATTTGTCATGTTTAAAAAACAAAAGAAAAAGAGTACCTTAGCATTATATGTACCAATTCAAATAAAAAGAAAAACATAAAGTAAAATTTTACCTTTTTTTGTCATTTTCTTTGCAATTTGTTCTACTTTGGATTCTTTGCTCTTGAATGGTGATTGACCTTTAGTTCACACCTTTAATAGAGTTTGCCACCTTTTATTTCAACTTGATTTTTAAGATTATACCTCAATAACCTTGTGTAATAATGTTGAATTGTTTGGTTTGAGGTCATCGATCTATCAAACTGAGTCATCCATTAACTTCCTTAATGCCTTATCCACATTTTCATTGGAATTTGCACCAATTTCTTTTACATTGCAAAGAAAATGACAATTTGTTATATTGTATCTTCCATTCACTAGTTTTAGCATTATAATAACATTTTTTTAATATAAATAAACATGTGCTTAACATGCCTTTTCTAATATGTGTTGAGAAAGTATCTTTTTCACATTTATCTCAATTAAAACTTTGGCAATATGTCTACAAATAATTCTTTTAAACTTAAACAATAGGCATATTCATTTAATAAGTTATTTAATATTATTATAATATACATAATAAGTCACTTGCCTTTTGTAATCGCCATTTTTTCCTCTAAACATATTTCTCCCTTGAAATATGGTAATTGGCCCATCAACCTTGACAAAAAAATGGTTACAATAGAGCAATCCTTGCAACTCATCTTAAAACAATTTGAAAATCTTGTTAGTATAGGCTTTTTACAATTATTTCTCAAAATAACAATCTATTAGTAAAGAAATGCATGAAGTATAAGAAGCAAAATCTAATTGGTTTTCCTTCCTAATTTTACTTCTTAAAGCATTGTCATATTGTTCCACAAATTCTTTTAAGGAAGCTATAGGACCCATAAAAGCATAAAAAAGGCATTTACACTTTCACTTCTTTAAGTTATTGACATTTTAGCTCACAACATTTTCTTAACATAGACTAGAACCTAATGATAACAACCCTTGTACAAAAAATATATTCATACGTTCTTTTCCAAGTAGTAATCCTTAATCATTTTATCCTATGTCTTTTCAAATTCATTAATATCCATTAACTCTTATAGAATCCGCTTCAATATTTTCTTGATAGCTTTATATTGGTTTTGGCCTACTAAATTTTTTTAAATTTGTTTTCATAATATGATAAAGACAAAGATGATATTGAGAGTTTGGAAATACTGCACCAATTGTTACTTGAATTGTAGAGCATTGGTTAATTATTACTACCTATGGAGGATAACCTAACATATAATCTAACCATGTCTTAAGCAACCAAATATAAGACTATGTGTCTTCATTTGATAATAAACAACAACCAAACAATATAGTTTGTCATGATGATTAACACTTACAAAAGAAGGGTATAACATACTTGTTAGTTAAGTATGTTGTATCAAATGAGATCACATCATCAAAAGAATGATAAGTAATTATAGACTTACATCAACCTAAAATACAATTTTTATTCAATCATCATCATCATCAAATTCTTTGTCATGAAAAAACTAGGATTTTTTATTTTCATGTGAGAAAAGTAGTTAGAAAGTGCTTTAACATCTCTATTATTTAAGTGAAGTTATCTTGCCTTAGCAATATAATTTCTACAATCTTTTTTAATACATGCTAAACTTTTATATGCTTCAACTTTGATGGTTACATAATAATCTTTTACTTAAATTTATACCTATTTAATCATTCAATTCAAGTATCTTTTTCATGTATACATCTAAATTTTTATTACACTGAAAGAATTGTACCTTGTTTAGGCTAAGTGCAAGATTATTCTCAAAGTAGGCACAATAAATTGTGAATTTTCCATTTACACCAATAACCACATTGATTTTGGTGTTACAATCTTTTTTATTAGCGGTCTTATATTGAAATTATTTTTCACTTTAAATACTCTTTACCATTTTTTAGCATTTGCAAGTGAAAATATTTTAATTGTTGTCTTTATCATTTTTTGTACTTTTCTTAATAACATTGAATCACTCTTGTTAAGCATAGTTCATATAAAAATTGAATAAATAATTTGGAGAATAAAAGGTCATCCCATTTATTAGAGGATCTGATTTAGCATTATTAAGCACCTCTTATGTAGTAAAACTCTTTAGACTTTCTTCACTAATTTCCATAAATCATGAAATAATTCTTCACCTTTTTCATATAAGGATAAATCACATCTCATAATTTGAAATGTCAAAATTAATATTGAAATTAATATGAACTGAAATACTTAAATAGATTATACATATTGTTTTCTATACCTATTAAAACAAAAATATATCTAAAGAAGCAAAGTTTCCTAAAAAAAAAGAAATGATTTTTCACATTTTGCCATTGATACAATTTATATTTAGATAAAAATATCAAAAAAAGAAATTTGAAATTTGATAGTCATGTGTTTAAAAAGAAACAATGAAAATCTAGGTTAAATTGAATAATAATGAATGAATGATATATGCTAAACTTTTAAAGTAAAATAAAATATCAAAATTTGCTTACCTAATTTTTTTTAACTCACAAAAAAGTATGCCAACGAAATTTTGGAAAAATGAAATGAAAAGAAAATGTATTGACCTATAATAGATGAATTGATTTTGAAATCAATTTTCTTTTTGGTGAGGGTGGAAAATTAAGGAAAATGAGATAATGAAGTGTTTCTTCTTCTATTTTTTTTAATTGTTGGAAAGTTAGTTAGTGATAAAGAACTTGTTATGTGACCTGCCCTAAGAACCTTTGAATCAATTTGTTATGCATGCCCCAGAAAGTTAAAAAACAAATTAGATTAATCAAATCAAAATCCTAAGGAAACTAAGTCCTAAAAGCCCTAATCCTAGGATGTTATAAAGGTTGATCACTCATTTGATAAGTCAAGACAATATATTCTTCCAATAACACAAGAAAGCAAAGCAAAGCTCATTGAAAAATACCTTAATCTTCTTCCTGAATTACACATCTTCTAAAGGATTTAGATTTGCTAGGTGATTGTCATTTATCTAGCGTTGCATTTATTATCTTAAATTATTTAGTGATAGGCTTTATCCAAATCTTCACATCTATATCATGCATTTCTCTTATTCTACTCATATTTACAACTTGCAGAAACATGTTAATAATTAAAAGAAATATGTTCCTTATACACTTCCTCACTTATTTGCCCTTAAATTAGATTGTTATCATTTGTGTTTCAATTTATTTTAGCTTTTCTCGATGATGATCTCACCACTCTTGCCTTTTTTAACTTAAGCTAAGCCCTTTTATATTCTTAAAAGACTTTAAATCAATAAATCACAATAAGCAATATGTTAAATGGTGGCAAATCTCAAAATAAAAAATTTTAAAACAAATTCAAAAGATCCTTTTTAGGCTTAAAAAAGGAAAAAAAAATCAAATTTGCAACCTTATAAATGTACATAATAGGTTGAAAGAATTAAGATGCACTACTCAGTTCAAATACAACTTCTTCTTCTACTTTCCTTTTTTTTTCTTTTTTTCTTCTTTTATTTTTCAACCTTTTCTCTACTTTTTTTTTAATCAAATCAATCACCTACAGAAATAATACAACTTTAAGAGTAATAAGCTGATAAGAACAAACTAGAAGAACTAACTAAAGAAACACAAGGAATAAATAAAGCACAAAGAAAAGTACTAAACAAAGATGAAAAAGAGTTATATAACTTATTTCTAGAACCAAGGTTTTGATACCAACTAATAAAGAACAACCAGCCCTAAGAACCTTTGAATCAATTTGTTATACATGCCCTAAAAAGTTAGGAAACAAGTTGGCTTGATCAGATTAAAATCCTAAGGAAACTAATTTCTAAATGCCCTAATCTTAAGATGCTATAAAGGTTGATCACTTATTTGATAAGTAAAAACAATGTATTCTTCCAAGAATACAAAAAATTAGAGCAAAGGTAATAATGTTTACACATTTGATGAAAAAAAATACCTCAATATTGTTCATTTCATTTTACATAGTTGTAGCCTTTATATAGACATGTAAATATTATAATCTTATAAGAAAAATGTGTTTCTTAACTTATATATATAGGAAAACCTTAATTACAGGTGATCCCTCTAATTAAGGAATACAATTCTACCTTGATTAGGAATTCTAAATCTATCTTGATTAGAAATCCTAAATTTGTCTTGATTAGGAATTTAAATTTGCCTTGATTAGGAATTCTTAGATAGACTACCATTAATGATATAAAGTCAAAGTAAAGACCTAACTAATATATTAAGACTCAGTTGAACTTATAAGTCCAAATAAACCCAAGAAGTTAAGCCTTTTCTACATGTAATTAGGCCTTAACTTAAAATCCAATAATCCAATGTAAAATTAGGACCATTAATACAACTCAACATTAATTGAGTCTTTCCTTAACTTGATTATGCAGCTTAGACTTATATCGTGGGCTACAAGTTTTGTTCTTTAAGTTCTAAGCCTTGTTTATCATTTTACAATAAAGATAAGTGATTATTCTTGGTGTAGCATTGAAAACTTTTAACATAGTCTTGGAATCTTTTGGAGCATTTTCTTTGTTATGCAACTTTATGATTAAACCTTGTAAAGCCTCTTTCATCTTCTTTGTCCATACCCTAATCATTGGACCACTAATTCCTTACAAAAGATCTGAGGAATACTTGTTTTGTTGCATTTGAATAGCAGCTTGTTCTCCATTATTCCTCCCTTACTTGAAAGGATTCATCCTCGAATCACCTACATCAAACAAAGATAAGTTAGCAACATTAAAAGTAGCACTTATATTACTATAGTTACTTAGTAAATCTAACTTGTAAGTATTGTCATTAATCCTCTCCAAGACTTAAAAATTCCATCTCCTAGATGCTACAATTTATAGTTTCTTTGAGGGAAAAATTGTTCCTTTCTCATATGCATCCACACCCAATTATTATGTTCAAAGACAACCTTTATATGCCCTTTATTAACTTGCTTAGTATATTGTTCATTCTTCCTTTTAATGTTAGCCTGAACCTTGACATGTAAATCTTTTACAAATTTTGCCTTTTTCTTACTATCAAGACAAAGGTAAAATCTCTAAAGGAGGCAAAGGATTAAAACCATAAGCAACTTCAAAAGGTAATAAGGAAGTAGTAGAATAAACATATATGTTATAAGCAAACTTAACATATGGCAAGCACCATTCCCATTTCTTTAAGTTTTTTTGAATGATAGCCCATAATAAAGTAATGAGTGTCCTATTAACTACCTTAGTTTGTCCATCTTTTTGAGAATGTGCAACAATAGAAAATAAGAGCTTAGTTCCCAATTTATTCCATAAAGTGTGCCAAAAATAACTTAAGAACTTAACATCCCTATCACTAACAATAGTTCTTGGCAATCTATGCAAATGCATTATTTCCTTAAAGAATAACTCAACAATATGTTTTGCATCATGGTTTTAGGACATGCAACAAAATGAGTTATTTTGCTAAACCTATTAACAATGACAAATATGTTGTCCTTACCACTTTGAGACCTTGGTAATCCTAAGATAAAGTCTATAAAAATATAAATCCAAGATTGGTTAGGTATAGGTAAAGGTGTATGTAAACCATATGGTTTAACTCTAGCCTTTGCTTACCTATATGTAATGCACTTATCACAAATGGAATGCTCATCATGCTTCATATTAAGCCAATAAAAATGCTTATAAAATATATTTAGAGTCTTTTGCACACCTAAATGCCACATTAAACCACCCTCATGAGTTTCCATAATAAGTAATTCATGGATAGAATAAATAAGCACACATAATTTATCCCTCTTAAGCAAAAACCCTTTATGCCTGTAAAAATCTCCAAACATACACTTATCATATCCATGCTATATTTGACCAAAACTAAGTAACGTAGTTTGTAAAGAAGTAAGCAATACATACCTCCTAGACAATGCATCAATAACAACATTTTCCTTTCCATGTTTGTTTTTGATCACATAAGAAAATGTTTTTATGAACTATAACCACTTAACATGTCTTATATGAAGTTTACCTTGGGATTTTAAAAACTTTAAGCTTTCAAACTCTTATAATAATGGAATAACCACAGTAGGCAAAGAAGAATTAAAGTCATTAGATTAAAAATATACATTCTTGTACATAAGTATAAGTAATCATTGCCTAACGATCATAGCACTCTTAACTTCATTTTTCCAAACAAAAACACTCATTTTCTTACTTTTTTTTCCCCTTTTGTACACTTTTCTCTCTAGCATTCTCTCTACCTTACCCTTTTCATTTGAATTTTTTTCCTTGGCCTCATCTTCTCTCTTTTCCTTTGACCTCTCAGTCTCTTTCTTTTTCTTTTCTTTTGTTATCATAATTTAATCTTTATATGATTGAATATGTTTGAAAGGAGTTAATACAACAGTCTGATTATTAATTGCAAAGGAGTATCTATTCTTGTGACCATCATGAGTAACTATCAAATTGCCATAGTCACCCAAGAATTACATGACTAGCATGCATTAGTGCCATATCACAGAGAACCTCGTCTTTGTTTTTTATCAATTGGTATAAGATTTTTAGTTTTAGAAATAAGTTATGTATCTCTTTTCCATCTTTATTTAATACTTTTCCTTATGCTTTATTCATCCCTTGTATTTCTTTTCTTAGTTTTTCTGGTTTGTTTTAATTAGCTTATTACTTTTGAAGTTGTATTAATTTTGTGAGTGTTTGATTTGATTAAAAAATAAAAAGGTTGAGAAAAAAAGAAGAAAAAGAAAAAATGAAAAGAAAAGGAAAGAAATAAAAAAGGAAGAAGAAGAAGTTATGTTTGAGTTGAGTAGTGCATCTTGATTCTTTCAACCTATTGTGTATAAGGTTGTAAATATGATTTTCATTTTTAATCTTCAATATCTAACAAATTGCTTCTTGTGATTTGTTGATCTTAAGTCTTTCAAAAACATAAAAGGAGCCTAACTTGAGTGGAAAATGACAAAAGTGGTGAGATTATCATCGTGAAGAGCCAAATTAGAGTTAAACACAAGTGATAACAATCTAATTTGAGGGTAAACATGTGAAGGAGTGTGTGAGGAATAAATTTATTTTAATTACTAACGTGTTTTTGTAGGTTGTAAAGATGAGTAATGAAGGAGAAGTGCATGATATAGATGTGAAGATTTGGATGAAGGCTATTACCAAGTAATTTGAAATGATAAATACAAGGCTAGATGAGTTACAATCACCTAGTAAATTCAAATCCTTTAAAAGGCATGTGATTGAGGAAGAAGATGAGGAAGAATCAAGCTTAAGAAAAGGCAGGAAGGTTGTTTCCAAAAAAGATAGTAATTTGGGTAGCATAAAGATGAAGATTCCAATTTTTCAAGGGAAGAATGATCTTAAACATTATTTGGAGTGGGAAAGAAAGGTTAAGCATGTATTTGATTATCATAATTATTCCAAAAAGAAGAAAGTAAAATTGGTAGTTGTAGAATTCACTGATTATGCAAGTATTTGGTGGGAACAATTAATGATAAGTAAAAGGAGGAATGATGAGAAGCCAACTTATACTATCGATAATTATGCTACATATCTTGTCTTTAATGTGACATCTTATATAGAAAATGTACTTATGTTACTCCTCATCATTATCATTTTTAGGCTAAATGCTTAGTGCATGCCTTGCAACTAACATATCTTTATAAACAAGTTCTTTAACTTCAATATTAGACTAATCCTCTAATGGCGACATATCATTATCAATTGAACTAATGTATTTTATATCACCATTCTCTAACATTATCATAGCTTTTTTATTTGGACATTAAGAAGTAATATGTCCATGTTCTTGACACCTAAAGCACTTAACATCACAAGATTTAGAAGATTTAATTTTGGTTTTACCTTTAAAAATAGCAGTTGATTCCTTTAGCCTTATATCTTTTTTTTTTTTGACTTTGAGGCTACTTTGACATTTTTTCAAGTTGCCTTGCATGTAGAATTAGAAGTTAAACCAAATTTGGATTCTTTGGACTTGATTTGTTTCTCCACTTTGATAGCTTTATACAATAACTCCTCCATCTCTAAATAATATTGTAAATTTACTATATTTGCAATTTCCTTATTCAAACCACCAATAAATCTTGTCATGGTAGCCTCTTGGTCTTCCTTTACATTAACTCTAATCATATTTCCTTGTAATAGTCCTCCATATTTATAAACCCTTGCCTTAACCCCTATGAAGTTCCTGACTTCTCCCTAAGATCTACTAGTTTGTGATACTGAGAGGGAGGTGAATTAATATCACTATAATTTGCAGGTAAGTGAACTCTATTATTACATACTAATCATAATAGTCCCCAAAGTCACCTTCCAAACACCTTGCCTAATAGAAAATATTGAATGTTCTTGTTTAGGTCTTCATTAGGTTATGGGTTGGCTAATACTTTAGCTATGTTCACAACTCAATTCAAATCATAGAACGTAAAGCAAATTAATGACACACGAGATTTATATGGTTCCGTCAATGTGACGTACATCTACAGTGGTACGGACTCTCCCTTATTGAGACTATCCACTATATTTAAGAATTCCAGTTACAATTGATATTTTAATATTCTGCTCCTTTCATTATTGTAATTACTAAGCAAGTACATTACAAAGAGTGTCACTTACTATGTTTACCCTTCTTCTAGCCTGTCTTGCCTTTGTTGAATTGAAAGGCTGCTTCATTGCCGCTTAGAAGTTTACTACAATACTCTTTAACCTCTCTTGAAGAAATATGGAAATACGTTGAATTCTTTTCATGTTTTGCTGAATTCCTTCTCTACGTTGTTTCACATAACTCTTGCTTTCACCGTCTCACTGTCTCACCCATCTCTTTATCTCACAGCTCACCTCACGTTTCTAGTTTATTGTTTTATATCTCACGGCCTGCCTGTTCAGTTTTCTCTCTCTCTTGCTATCCAGCCAAATTTCTCTCTCTTACCGTCGGATTTCCCTCTCTTTTGCCGACGGTCTCTGTCTCTTCATCCACCCCTCTTTGGCCATTCTAGATTTTCTCTCATTTTCCCTTATTTGGCCATGTTTTCTCTCTCCTTCCCGTCGACTCCTCTAGTCTAGCCATCAAGTTTCTCTTTCTCTTTCCCGTCGACTTCTCTAGTTTGGCCGTCTTTCTTGTTTCTTGGCTGACCACCTCTGTTCTTCTGACGATGGCTTCTCTCTTTTCTGTGGGTGTATTTTGGGCGTATCAGTGTGTCTAGTTTTCTCCCCTTATTTTGGTCCTTTTTTCTCCTTCACTCGTGACAACTCCGATTTGGCCGTATATATATTTTTCTCTTTTTCCAACGGCTTCTCCGTTTCTCCATTTTTCTCTTCTTTGTCTGATGGCTTTTTTCTCTCTTCCAAGTGTTTTCTCTCTCTCTCTTCGTCCAACGGCTTCACTGTGCTGCTTTGATTTCTCTCTCTTACTACTGGATTTCTTCGATTTGCTCAATTTCTCTTTTATCCTTCTTTCGACAACAGCTACGATTTCCTCAATTGCCAACCTCCTTTTTTCTATTTTGTTGTCCCTTATTCTGTCATTCTCTTGCTGTTAGTGTGCTTTGGCCGTGTGTTGTGCTTTTCTATTTTCTCTATTTGGCCATCCACACTCTTTTGTGTTTTTCCATGTATTCAATTGCATTGGCCTTGTCCCAATTTGTCTCCCAAGGTCTTTATATACTATCTTCCATGAAGCCCTAATAGGGTTTACTTGTGGTGAATTTACTATCTTGCTCCTCCATATGGCTTTTACGTTCTTACCCTTCTATATGGCTTTTACCTTCTTGGTGGCTTTACTTTCATGCTCACTTAAACCTAGTTGACAACAATTACAACCCATATAAGACTGTGGGAACAACAATCTCCCCCTTTGTAATTGTTGGCAACACTCATAACAAAAGTTACGATGCAACAGTTTTAACTCCTCCTAAATATGTACTCCCCTTACATTGTTGCTTCTCTCCCCCTTTGCCAACCAATTAAAAATTTGAAAAAAACTTGCAAAGTAGAGATGGAGGATTCACTTAATTTTCAGGCTTGAGGAGGCATTCGTATAGACAGACTTATTCTGTGCTTTTCAAACAGCTCTGTGGACAAAGATTTAGTTAGATCTTGTGTAACCTCTTTAATAGATTTAGGTTCAACTTGTGAGAGTAACGTAATAGCTCTCACAATTCTTTTTCTTGTTGTAGCTCTTGCTAATGGGTCACCTATGATCTGATTTTCTTAATGAGCACTGGTCCATGTTTTCTTTGGCTTTCTTTCTTGCATAGTCTTGGTTGCAAGAGGATTTCTTTCTTCATTCATCAATCACATACAAATGTTCAGCTGTTCTCTTCCCGGTTGCAACAGTATTGCTGTCTCTACTCTTTACCTGGCAACCTGTTTTTGTAAATATTACCATATGGTCTTTATTACATAGTTTGCTGACAAATGCTAGATTATATCTGAGTCCTTCAATGTTCAAAACATCTTTCAAGTCTGCCAATACGACAAACTTGTTCTTTGAAACCACTGGTTTGGACATCCATCAACACTCCTTGTCAATGTGTCCTTGCTTTTTCCAACATGTGCAAGAACTCACAAAAGGTGTTCTCCTTTGAATTTTGTATTGTCTCCCCCTATATGTAGCATTGTATCTTCTCGAGTTGGAGACATATATTGGCCTTCTCCACTAGTAGTTACTCGCCTTATGACCTTAAACTCTACAATAAAGGCAATGACCTTGAAATTGCCTCTTCTTGGGTCTGATCACAACTTGTCTTCTTCTGTTTATCACTTGTCGTGTAGGCAAAGTAGCTAGCTTCTTTGCTTGTGTGACTTTCATTTCAGTCACTTTCTTCTCCTTCTTTTGTTCAGTCGTAGCCCTCTGCTAGTTGACTTTCTTTTCTTCCTTCTTGTTTACCACCCTAGGTTGCTTCTTCAGATCTTCTTTATTCTCAGTTATCTTCTTTTGAGTCACAACCTTTTCTTTCAACTTCTGTGGCATATTCTTATTTTCTTTATTCTCTTTATTTTCTTATTTTCTCATATACTTATTTCTCCTATCATTTCAAGCTTCTGCAAGTTCTCTTTGCTAATTTTGAGTTGTTGCTGAATTCTTAGCAACTCTTTCTCTATTTCTTTAATTTTGAAGCCCTTGAGCCAAGCTTTATTGTAAGGTCTTCACATATTTTAATCTGTTCCTTAAATCTTCTCTTCAAGTTAATATAATCAACCCTTATTTCATCCTTTTGACTTTTAACTTCCTTAGACTTTGATTCAATTTGTTTTATATGAGTCTCCAACCTTCTTATGGTTCTGCCCCTTCTAATTATCTCCTTTAAAGCTACTTCCAACTCAGCTTCAAGATCTGGTTCTTCTTTATCAACCTCCTCTTCCTCTTCAAAGGTTGAACGACCACTTTGAGCTGATGCCATAAAGGCATACTCATTTGATGAGTCTTTATCTTCCTCCTCATTAGCTTTTTTTGTTTGACTCATGTAACTCTTGAATGAGCCTATCTTATTCTTCTGTAGGTTAGCAGTTTTCTTACTAGACTTCTTTGATTTGAATGATGATCTTCTCCATCTTGAATTCTACTTATCATCACCATCCTCATCTTCATCATCGAGTTTCACTTTGCACTGAGAAGCAAAGTGTCCAGTCTGCCTACAACGATAACATCTCAAGGACAATTGTCCTTTTCCTTTCTTAAACCCTTTTTTGAACTTCCTTGTGATGTATTCCAACATTTCACCTTCATTTTCTTCCTCATCATCATCATCATCCTCACTAGATGATTCTTCCTCTTCTTTTATCTTCAAGTGTTTAATAGATTTGAAAGTTGCCTCCTTTGATACCTTTGATGTTGCAGAGCTTTCAGCTGACTTTATCCTCATCTCATATGCAATAAAATTACACTGGAGATCATGCAGAGACATAGAATTGAGATCTTTACTCTCCTCTATAGCTGCTACCTTTGACATAAACTTCTCAGGCTGAATTCTCAGAATTTTCTTCACAATTGATGAGTCCTTCTTATTCTTCCCATAACTTCTTAGGTCATTTACAGCCTCAATAACCCTGGTGAAGAACTCTTGAACTGTCTCATTCTTCTACATTTTGAGACATTCATATCTCTCCTCAAACACTTGAAGCTTAGCTTTCTTTATTTTGCCATCATCTTCATAGATTTTTTGCAATCTGTCCCATATCTCCTTGCCAGATTTGTAGTCCATAACTTTAGCATACTTAGTATTTGTCAATGCTGAAATAATGACGTTTGAGGCCTTTCCATTTATCTCAAACTGCCTTAACTCCTTTGGGGTTGAGTCTTTACTTTCTTCTGGAGCCATAAAACCCTCCTGTATGCATTTCAGCACGTTCATGCCCATGGTTGCACGTACTACTTACATTCTTGCTCTCCACATATAGTAGTTGATTTCATTAAAGATTGGAACCTTCTTGTTGTAAGTGGTCCTAGTGTTGGTACCAGCTTCGATTTCTCTGTATGTTGAACAAGTTAAACTTTTAGATCCCTTCAAACTAGTAAACCAAGCTGTTAAGCTTCAAATTGGTGAACCAATGCTGCTCTAATACCAATTTAAGTTCCTGACTTCTTTCTAGGATCTACTGGTTTGTGATACTGAAAGGGGGGTGAATCATTATCACCACAATTTGCAATTCGTAGGTAAGTGAACAACTTCAACCTCTTCTTAAAAGTGAACTCTTTCTTAGATTCGACTAAGGTAGATCTATTGCTAGCTACTAATCACAATAGTCCCCAAAGTCACTTTTTAGACACCTTGCCTAATAGACAATTCAGATGTTCTTGTTAAGGTCTTCATTAGGTTATGAGTTGGCTAATACTTTAACTACGTTCATAACTTAATTTAAATCATATAATGTAAAGTAAATTAAGGACACATGAGATTTAAGTAGTTCCGTCAACATGACGTACATCCATGGTGGTAGGGACTTTCCTTTACCAAGACTATCCACTATACTTAAGAATTCTAGTTACAATGGATGTCTTAATTCTCTGCTCCTTTCATTATTGTAATTACTAAGCAAGTATAATACAAAAAGTGTCATTTACTATGTCTACCCTTCTTCTAGCTTGTCTTGCCTCTGTTAAATTGAAAGGCTACTCCACTGCAGTTTAGAAGTTCACTGCAACGCTTTCTAACCTCTCTTGAAGAAATCTGGAAATATATTGAGTTCTTTCTGTGCTTCGTCGAATTCCTTCTTTACGTTGTTTCACACAACTCTTACTTTCACCATCTCACCGTCTCACCTGTCTCTTTGTCTCACAGCTTACCTCACACTTCTGGTTTACCGTTCCACATCTCATGACTTGCCCGTCTATTTCTCTTTCTCTTACTGTTCAAACGAATTTTTCCCTCTTTTGTCGATGGTCTCTCTTTCTTCGTCCACCCTTCTTTGGCCGTTCCAGATTTTCTCTCCTTTTCCCTTATTTAGCCGTGTTTTCTCTCTCCTTCCTATTGACTTCTCTGGTCTAGCTGTTGGGTTTCTCTCTTTCCTTCCTATTGACTGTTATGGTCTGGCCATCTCTCTTGTGTTTTGGCCCACCACCCCTGTTCTTCTGACGATGGCTTCTCTCTCTTCTTTGGGTGTATTTTGGGCGAATCGATGGTGTCCAATTTTCTCCCCTTTTTTTGGTCCTCTTTTCTCCTTTGCCCGACGACAGCTCCGATTCGGTTGTATATATATATATTTCTCTTTTCCAACAGTTTCTCCTCTTCTGCCTTTTTCTCTCCTTCGTCTAACGGCTTTTCTCTCTCTTCCAAGTGTTTTCTCTCTCTTTATTTGACGACTTCACTATACAACTCTGATTTCTCTTTCTTATCACCGAATTTCTTCGATTTGCTTAATTTCCTTTTTCTCCTTCTTTCGACAATGGCTACGATTTCCTCAATTGTGTGCTTTGGCTGTGTGTTTCTTTATTTGGTCGTCCACACTTTTGTGTTTTGTTGTGTATTCAATTCAATTGCATTGACCTTGTCCTAATTTTGTCTTCCAAGGTCTTTATATACTATCTTTCATAAAACCCTAATAGGGCTTACTTATAGTGAATTTACTGTCTTGCCTATCCATGTAGCTTTTACGTTCTTGCCCCTTTATATGGCTTTTACCTTCTTGCCCTTTTATATGGTTTTACTTTCTTGCACACTTAAACCTAGTTGACAAGAATTACAACCCATATAAGGCTGTGAGAACAACACCCTGCAACTTTTTTATATAAGTTTTTATAGAAATGGCTAGGTATAAATCTCTTGGGTATTATTGATTTAATCATTTTTTATGATTGAATTGGCCTTTCACCATTCCTCCTACTTATCACCAATTGGTTCTATCATATACTTGTATAATCAGTGAATTCTACAATTGCAAATTTTACTTTCTTCTTTTCAAAATAATTATGGTAATAAAATATATGCTTAACCTTTTTTCCCACTTCAAATAATGTTCATGATCATTCTTCCTTTAAAAAGTTGGAATCTTCATTTTTATGCTACCCAAATTACTATCTCTTTTGGAAACAACCTTCTTGCCTTTTCTTGAGCATAATTTTTCATAGTTTGATTCTTCCTCATCTTTTTCCTTAATCGCATGCCTTCTAGAGGATTTGGATTTGCCAGGTAATTGTAACTCATCTAGCCTTACATTTATCATCTTAAATTGCTCGATGACAACCTTTATCCAAATCTTCGCATTTATATTATGCATTTTTCCTTCACTATTCATGTTTATAACTTGTAGAAACACGTTAGTAATTAAAAAAAAATTGTTCCTCACACACTCCTACTCACATTTGCCCACAAATCATATTGTTATCACTTGTATTTCACTTTATTTTGGCTTTTCATGGTAATGATCTCACTACTTTTGCCTTTTTCTACTTAAGTTAGGCCCTTTTATGTTTTTAAAAGACTTAAAATCAATAAATCACAAAGAGCAATCTATTAAATGGTGACAAATTTCAAAATCAGAACTTTTAAAACAAATTTAAGATATCCTTTTTAGGCTTAAAAAAAGAAAAGAAAATCATATTTGTAACCTTATAAACTTACACAATAGGTTGCAAGACTAAATATGCACTACTTAACTCAAACACAACTTCTTTGTTTTCCTTTTTTCTTTTTTTCTTCTTTTTTTCTCAAATTTTTTTATCACCTACAAAATTAACACAACTTCAAGACTAATCAAAACAAACCAAAAGAACTAAGCAAAGAAACATTAATAATAAATAAAGTACAAAGAAAAGTACTAAATAAAGATGGAAAAGGGATACGTAACTTATTTCTAGAACTAAAGCTCTGATACTAATTGATAAAGAACCCACTAAGCAATCTAACCTAAGAACTCTTGAATTAATTTGTTATGTTCATCTTAAAAAGTTAGAAAATAAGTTGGGTTAGTCATATTAGAACCCTAAGGAAATTAAGTTCTAACAACCCTAATCTTAAAATGCTATAAAGGTTAGTCACTCCTTTCATAAGTCAAAACAATGTATTTTTCTAAGAATACAAGAAAGTAGAGCAAAGCTTGCTAAAAAAAATATCTCAATCACATTCATTTTGTTTTACATAGTTGTAACCTTTATATAGGCATGTAAATATTAAAATCTTATAAAAAAAAAAGGTGTTTCTAAACTTACCTATATAGAAAAACCTTAATTAAGGAATACAATTCTACCTTGATTAGGAATCCTAAATTTGTCTTGATTAGGAATCCTAAATCTACCTTAATTAGAAATTCTAAATCTGCCTTAATTAAAAATTCTTAAAAAGACTACAACTAATGATATAAAAGTCAAAGTAAAGACATAACTAATGTATCAAGACTCAATTAAACCTATAAGCCTAAATAAACTCAAAATGTTAAGCCTTTTATACATATAATTCGGCCTTAACTTAAAATCTTGCAACATAACACAAAATCAAGCCTATTAATACAACTTAGCATCCAATTGAGTCTGCCCTTAACTTGGTCATGTAACTTGGACTTATATCATGGGCTGCAAGTTTTGTTCTTCAAGTTCTAAGCCTTGTTTATTATTTTGCATATAAAGATAAGTGATTATCCTTAGTGTACTATTGAAAACTTTTAGAACAATTTTGTAATCTTCTAAAACACCCTTTTTGTCATACAACTTCATAATAATTCCTTGTAAACCCTCTTTTATATTCTTTGTCCTTACCCTAGTCATTAGACCACTAATTTCTTACAAAGGATCTAGGGAATGCTTACTTTGTTACACTTGAATATCACCTTGTTCTTCATTAGTAAGTTAATAAAATTATAATTTTTTTCTTAAATAAACAAAAAAAATTATTATTATCTATATTAACCATAATTTATATGAGTTAGTAGATTTGAAATCCCTTAGTTAGGAGGATTAGCAAAAGTTAAAGAGAGAAAAGATAAAGTGTAGAGGGAAAAATTATAAAAAAAGAAAAAGAGGAAGAGTATTTTTAAAAGTAATTTAAGAAACTAAATCCTCCGTAACAAAAAGAAATTATAAACTTTTTGATACTAGTGTTTGGTAGTTAGTATTAAGGGATATTATTCATAAGTTTCACTCATAAGTATAAAACACATAAACACATAAATGCTTTTGTATGTACATCACATATATGTGTCAATATGGTATATTACTACAAATTAATTATATTTTTGATAATTATAACATTAGCTGAATTCCAAATTATTACAAATTACTATGTTTAAGTGCAATTATATAAAATTTACATTAATTAATAAATTACTTAGAAATTACTTTTTCCTATAGTATTAAAAGGGTTTAAACATTACTTTCACTATAAGAAAACAAACAAAGGTATAAATAATCTTATAAATACATAAACTTTACAAGGTTTTGATTTTATTTTATAAATGTAATCAAAAGAATTTTTTTATCTTGTTATAAAATTCACAAAAATTATATTCCAAATTAGTTAAAGAAAAATTTTTCCTTAAGGACACTAACAAAATTACATAACTTAAAATAATTTACAAATTTTATAATATTTAAATCTTAATTTTAATAATAATTATAATAGAAAATATAAAAAGAAAGTGAGAGAGTATAGAAATAAAAATGTAGAAAGAATGTAAAGATTATAAAGAAAAAGTGCATAAGAGAAAAGTGAACAGATAAAGAAAGTTTAGAGAGAGGTAAAGAGAATATAGTGAAAAAAAATGAAAAAAGAGTACAGAGAGCAATTTAGAGAAAGTAGAGAAAAAAAAATATATGGAAGTATATAAAACAAAATCTATAAAGAGAATACAAAAAAAAAACATATGAAACCTAACAACTAAACAGTGATGGCTTATGGCTTACTAAAAGGCGAGAATGGGCTTTAATTATGAGTTTTAAAAAATTCAATTATCTTAGGAAGGCTTATAGATAAAGATTATATGTTCCAAAAGCATTCCAATAACACTAAGTATATTAAAAACCATTCCAATAACCATGAATTCTAAAAAGAATCATAAAATGATATAACCTAATGTTAGGTGAACTTTTCACATTCATGCAAAAGATACTTAGTAAAGAAATAAATAATAGCTAAGGGTCCTAACATCCAAGGATATCACACACAGATCAATAGTAAAACCATAAATGTATAGATGCCAGACTAAACCACAAAATTGGGTTCTGTGAGTTACAATAGTCAAACTAGCCATATTTTTCATAATCATACAAAGAGTTTTTAGTTTTTTTCAACCTTTATCTTAGCAAGTTTATTGATAAACATATTAGACTCTCATTCCTTTTAATGACTATTATAATATTGTTGAATATATTCTATAATTTTTAAGGTTTATTTGGGGGATTATTTATCTAAGATATGGTTACTGTTGAATCACTTTTAGCAATTAAACACTTATCCTTTGCCTTTTTCCACTTTCCCTATAAATTAAAGATGATTCTAATAACTTCAAATTCTAACTCATTTGGAGTAGCCACTCTCATTACTTTGGAGAAAAGTGATCAAACATCTTAGTCTTGGCCTTTTAAGACTTTACTTACCCTAGTTGACTTTATATAAGCCAAAACTTCTATACATAAAATGGTTTCCTTTCAAAAATTATCTTGTTGTGAGCTAACCAAGTAGACCATATAATAGTAAAAACCCTAGAGCCAAATCTTTTTAGGTAATAAACCCTTTCTAATAACTTCTTAAAAGTCTTAAAATAAGATAAATAAAGGATTGATCACCCATTTAGGCCCCATTATCTCATGCAAGAATTTTGCATCTCCCAAGTCAATAAATAATATAAGAATAAATAAGACATTAACTTTGGAAATTGGTTTTATATTAAAAAAAAAAAGGAAAAAGTAGGCTTAATAAGTTGCCTAAGTTTTTCTTCAATCGAGGTTTTTTCCCATAATAATTGCCAACAAAAAAAGTTAACTTTTAGAGCTGCCAAGTCCCTTTATATATTGGACTACTATGATTGCTATGTGTCCCCCTTTTCCTCACCTAATACATAAAACAATCTCAATGTAAAATCATCATTTAATACCCTTTTATACACTAACTTGCTATTATTATCCTCTATAAGTGTTAATTGATTGCATAATTTATATAAATTGATGGAATTATTGTAGTTGTTTATTAAAAAAGGCCTTATCCACTATATATCCTACTTTCAACCCTTCTTACCCCACTTGCCAAATAAAGTCACTTGTCCTTCTTGTCAAGTTACTAAAATGAAAATTTTAGGGAATTGTTTTTTCAAGATTTTTTCCTTAACCCATACATAATTCCTAAATTTGACATACTATTATCAAGTAGAAGAGTAAAATTTGATTGTGTTATATAAATGTTGCCATATTCTTTATTCTTACTAATAATTGAGTAAATAAATCTTTTTATAAGTGACAACTTAATAAAATTATAATGCTAAAGCTAAGGCCACGATAACTATTTATCTTTTATTTTCCCTAGAACTTTAACCTAAAGAACTCATTGATCCTTAGGTACTCTGCATAACCATTCACCATTAGTGCTCTATTATTATTAAGCAACCTATAAATGCCCAAGTTTCTCCATTTTTTTCTACAAGTTGTCAACCTTGTGGCACATGGTAAATCCTTTTTCATTCATTGATTTTACCCTAAAAAATGTTCTTTATAACTTTTTCATACAATTAACCATACCATTTGGAGCTTTAAATAATATTAAGTAGTTAATAGGTAAGGAATTTAAACAACTCTTAGTGAGTATGAGTTAAGTTAGTTTTGATAAAAATTTACATTTTCAAAAATATGTCTAATAATTCATTGACCAATACAAAAAGCTAAAATCAAACTTTCACAATAATTAATATTTAACCTTATGTAGCATTAGAAGTACTTCAATACTTATTTATAATTATCTATACTATTAATATCCATATCACACAACCAAATAATGTCAACCTCAAGCATCTTTATAAAGACAACGTTTAAAGCTTTGATTACCCCCCTAAAAAAAGTGAAATAGAGAAAGTGGATCATCTTAAATAAGATATTTCCATAGAAGAATGAGACTTTTTAATCTAGCATCTCCAAGTCTCATTAATACCCATAATAGACATAACAAAATTTAAGAATACTCATTCAACTGAGTTATAAGTCTTTTCAAAATCAACTTTAATAACCACCCTACTTGTATTCTTTTCTTCATTTGATCAATAGCCTTATTTGCGATTAACAGATAAACTTATCCCTTCAAAAAGCTTATGGATGCTCCCTTATCACCTATTATGTAGCCTTTTTAAATCAATTATCAAAGACGTTAGCTAAAATTTTATACAAATGACTTATCAAAGATGTAAGCATTAATTAGTGGAAAGACGTTACAACTTCAATCTTGGCAATCAACACTTTGAAGAAGGTATTAAGGGTTTAGAAGATTTGTATGGAAAACTACCAAAAAAAAAAAACTCATCACTTCTTGTTTCATAAGTTTTTAGTTGTATTCATAAACTTCTAATTGTATCTAACAAATCAAAATTTGAAATCATTTAATCCTCAAGTCTTATCTTTAGTACATGTAACAATTCCACCATATATCCCTTTATTTGTAAACAAATTTTCAAGCATCATAATAGCAATAAAGGTAAGTTAATTGAATTCTAATTCATCTTTAAAGGACAAATGTTCACTAAATTTCCTAATTACTTTAAGAAATATTTAAAGATAGGCCTATCCATCCTCATAGCCCTTAACATTTGTTTCCTTATCCTATTAAAAGCCATAAGATAAAAGAATTTAGTATTTCTATCTCTTAGTTATAACCATTTGAGATGGTCTTATCCATCCTCATATCCTTTAACATATGTTTTCTTTTCTTATTAAAAGCCATAAGATGGAATAATCTAATATTTCTATTTTTTACATACAACCACTTAACCCTTGACTTTTATCTCTATTAATGCTCATATCTTTTTTGAATGTGCTAATTCTCATCTTTAAGAACCAAAAAATTGTTTTCACTCTTCTTTTAAGAGGGACTGAGTCTTTTGTTTATATGTATGAGATTATACTTAAGTAAAAACCTTTTATGGCCTTACTTCATTCAACGATTTATTTTCCTTACTCTAAATTCTTAAAGAAGTTTAAACACTTTTTTAACTTATGAAACAATGGTCGACTCAATTTATCTTTTATTAAGGATTCTTTTTAACAATTAATAATTCATGTCCTAACTTTAGGATTAAAAGGTCAAGTAGTTATAAAAGTAAAAGTACTCTTTGATCACTCACTAAGACTTAACCCAACTAAATACCAAGTTAGTATAAAAGAAATGTACACTCCATTATTAACATGCTTTCACCAAATGTGACCTTACCATTTTAAGGTCTTTAAGATGAAAGCAAATGCATAAATCCTTGTCACTATGGGTATAAAACATTAACAAACTAAGGACAACATTTTAAAATTGACAAAAAGACCTTTTAAGATTAATTTCAAAGACTAACATATCTTTATTTGCATGGAGAATTCATGAAGAATTTTTATTTTTTTAACTTTTTATTATATTTATGGATCCCATATGAAGTAAGATTTCATTTTTTAATGGGATAGTAATCTATCTTGAGGGGAAAAAAATTCTTTACTAAGAAAATCTTCATTTTCCTTAAATTGTTCTAATTTTATTTTTGTGAACAAAAAGTCCTAAAGAAATAGAATATAACTTCTTTTTAATAAGAAAAAGATATTCTTTAATATTTTAAATATCTATTGTAAAAGAAAGTAATATATATATATATGTATGTATGTATTATGCTTGTCTATTTTTGTCTAAGCCCAAGTTGGCCTATAATTTGCAAGCTCCACATGTATATTTTTTGGTTAATAATGAATAATAGTTTATAATTACTAATTTAAAGTTGTTTACTTTATTCACACATAAACTTGTTACCACTTATATGCTCTTTTTATAAATATTTCTTGAATATCTTCAAGATCAATTATTTACAAATTAATCATCTCTCTCTCACTTTCATTGTAAAAGTCACTAAGTTTTTATATCCTTTCTAGCTCTAAATTTGTTTTTATATGTAAAAAGTTTAGAAAAAATAGAATAAAACTTCTCTTAAATAAGGAAAAGATGTTTATTAATATTTTAGATATGTATTATAAAAAAGGTAATTTTCTAAAGCCTTAATAATTGTGTGTGTGTATATATATATATATATATATATATACACACACATAAACACAACTTTAATTATAATATATGAAGGAGAAATAATTTTGAAATGTATAAGAAAACCAAAAAAAAAATACAAAAACATGTTGTATTAAAATAGATTTTTTTGTCATTTTTCCATAAAAAGAACCTACTTTCATTTCATAAACTAAAATGATTTTGAGTAAACTTATCTTTTTATAAATAACAAACTATTACTCTAAAAAAAAAAACTATCAAACATTAAATATCTTGTAGGCTTTGGGCAAATGATGAAATAAGGTTCTAATTACTATTGTTTGGGTAACATTAATTACATCTATAATAACATCTCTTCTTTTGGTTATTGTTTATATTACATTGGTTATAACTTGTCCTCATTTGACTTTTACTTCTTTTTTAGTTCCGTATAAGTACACCTAAAAATAACAATGTCAAAATCAATCATTTAATAACCGATATAGTGTTAACCATTATGCATTAATAAAAAAATTCTTAAGTTTGTCAATTATTGAATAAAAAAGCCTATATTCCCATAAGTTATTAAAAATAAAAAAACACAACACATAGATTTATAAAAACTAATCTAAAATGCACTTACAAGTTTTTTTTTTTTTTTTAAGTCTTCGTGTATAAAGAGGAAAGTGGTGTATATGATAGGGTTTTAAGAGAAGGGAAGAAACAAAAAGTGTAAAAAAAAGGGCGGCAAAGGAAAAAAAAAACTAAAAAAAAATATTGTTGACCCTACAAAACATGACTATTTGTTAGATCTTAACCTATTAAAGCAATAAAATCAAGATCATTAGCTTAGTTATTCAAAATTATTTTTTTTTCCTTAAGCCATAACCTATAGTTTTGATCTAAAATTTGAACTCTTAATTAGGATAAAAGCCTAACTAAGTGATCTTCACATAGCCATTTATAGATGGGGCACATGCTAAAATTCACACACTTTTCATTTATAGGCTTCTTTTGAGAATTATTATTACCACTTACCTTTTTTATCACCCTTTAACCCATATCACTTATAATTTTGTTATTCCATACAACCTTTCTATAACTTGTACATTATCTCTATTGATAACGCTTTTCTTCATTGATGCTAAAGTGGACAATGACGATGAGCCCCTAACTAGAGATATCATTTCCAAAATTTTTAATAAAATCTGCTTCTTATCAACATCAACTATAAATAACTTTAGAATTGTCATATGAAAGATATAAAGAGCCTTAATCAATAGTAGTATAATTACTACTGATACTATGAACAATTATCTAGATCTATAAAGAACCCACCACTGACTGCAAACTAATGAAAGGAAGTTCTTGTTCTATATGTGCAATAGTAGACCTTTTACTTGTAACCACACTTGCTTAATTTTTTAAATATGCTTTTGATTTCCGAAAAAGAAAGATTATTAATTTAATATTTCCCATTTTGAAGTATATCCAATATATTTTGCTTGGAATCAAAGGTAAAAAGTATTTTTAATATAATTATAATAATTACCATAAAGGGACAAAACCCTTTCATTTGTAGATTTTTATAAAGCAACTTAATTGTTGAGAGATTTTACCTATCCTATGATAGTTCTTTATAACCACTCAAAATCATTTTTCTTAGTGTAATATATGACCCAAATAGTCATACCATTTAGCACTTTAGTTTCAAATTTCTGGGACCTACATGTATTTGAGCCTTTGTTGACCATTTATTTATAAAAGACACTCACCACCATTTCCAACTATTTCTCATATGGCTTTAATAAGGACAAAACCTTTATTTCAAATTAACCTTAGATTGCTTTAGGTTGTCATTGTCAAATCATTGTAACTTATTACTTTCATAATTATCCTTTTCTTTAGGACCAAACACCATTAATTCTCTACATTACCTTTAACATATATTTTTTAACTTTTTATATTACAAACCCAAATTAAGGACCTAATCTAAAAACTTTCTAAAGTAGAAACACATCATTAACTTTTGCTTACTATTGGAATACTCTCCATATCACTTCCTAACAAATTGATACTAACAAAATTATTGATAAATAGAATGACTTAATATAATAGAGACAATCTTAAAGGAGAATTGAGAGAACTCTTTTTCTATATATTATTTTTTGGGGGGGTTGAAAGTTAAGTATATAAACAATAAAAAAGTAATTAGATAAATTACTTTTTATTATTAAATTTTCTTATAATAATTACATCTCAATACATAAAAGATATTATCCCTTATGATAAAATAAAAAAAATACATTACCCTTTTGGTTACAAATTGTTGAGCTCATCTTTGATGACTAATATTGGATTTATTGTTAACATTATCTCACACGGTTATATGTGTTAATTTGATGTTATGAATGCCATTGAAATGTAGTAAGGTCATTGGGAGAAACCAATGATGACAGTTTAACTTTGCCATTGAGGAGTTAATATTGACCATGACCCTAAATTTTAGGGGTCAAGATTGACTGTTGAACATTTGATGTGGAAAACCCCAAAAAGATGTGGCTTAGGGACCCAATGCACACAAGGAATCAAAGAACAACCAAGAAAGCTAAACTAAAGTTTAATATCACAAACCCTAGACCCACCCTTGGAAGGAACACGAACCTAGGGTATTTAAGAAAGATATGGATACGACATTTCAGAAAAGAAAGGAATTGGGAGTGATAAGTCGATTAGAACGCCACAAGAAGAAGTAGCTCTTCATAAGTTCTTTAATCCTTAAAAGAACCATAAGAAAAAAAACCTTGCTTTCTATTTCACTCAAAGTTATTTTCCTTTTTTCAGAGTATATAAAGGGCAACTATTTATAGGCTAAGATAGTAATCCTAAAGAGGCATAAATTCCTACTTAGGAGAAATCCTTATTTTGAAGGAATTCCAAAATATGGACAAATTCCAACATAGACAATAAACTCTTATTTAGGATAGATAATAAATTCCTATTTAGGAGGGAATGCTATTACTTATTCTAACCTATTTAAGTATTCTAATTATATTAATTAGGCCTAGACTCTTTGTCCAACTTGAATTTGCACCATTTAAAGATTAGTTGGCCTGAATGTCCTGAATTAGCCCATTTAGTGCTTTTTTAATCTTTTTTGCTCTAATTCGTGTTATTGGGCCTTCTGGAATATGCAATGGACCTCTTGCATCCCTTGAAGCCTTCCACCCATCACCTCTATGGTTCTTATCATTCCCTAACTCCTTAAAAGGATTCGTCCTCGAATCATCACCTACATTAAAAGGGAAAAGGTTAGAAACGTTAAATGTTGCACTTATATTATACTTACTAGGAAGGTCCAACTTATAAGCATTATCATTAATTAGGTTTACAACTTGAAAGGGACCATCTCCTCTAGGTTGTAGCTTCAAACGCCTATGAGCTGGGAATCGTTCTTTACACATATGCACCCAAACCTAATCACCAGGTTCAAACACCACCTTTTTTCGTCCCTTGTTGACATAGGAGGCGTGTTGCTCAGTTCATTTTTCAATATGTTGTCACACCTTTTCATGCAATTTGTTTATCATGTCAGCCTTGTATTCACCATCTAAGCTGGCATACTCATTGGCTGGTATAGGTACCAAATCAAAAGGAGTCAATGGATTAAAACCATATACGATTTCAGATGGAGAGTAACTAGTAGTAGAATGAACACTTTTATTATACGCAAACTCGACATATGGTAAACACTCTTCCCATGTTTTCAAATTTGTTCGAATAATAGTATGCAAAAGAGTAGAAAGAGTTCGATTAACTACCTTAGTCTGTCCATCAATTTGTGGATGACAGGTAGTTGAAAACAATAGCATAGTACTTAACTTACCCTATAAAGTCTTCCAGAAGTAGCTGAAGAACTTTGTATCCCGATTTGAAACAATGCTTTGTGGCATGCCATGCAAATTTACTACTTCTCTAAAGAATAAGTCAACCACGTTGTTTGCATCATCAATTTTATGACATGGGATGAAGTGTGCCATCTTTGAAAATCTATCAACAACAACAAATACAGAATCCCTACCCCTTTTTGTTCGTGGCAATCCTAGTACAAAGTCCATAGATAAATCAACCTAGGGATGGTTAGGTATGGGTAGAGGGGTATACAAGCCATGAAGTAAAACTCTAAATTTAAGTTATTTGCATGTTATGCATTTCTCATATATCCTCTCAATATCTCGTTTCATTCGTGGCCAAAAAAAAAAAATGTTCATTTAGGACATTTAGGGTTTTCCTAACTCCAAAATGACCCATTAGACCACCCTCATGAGCTTCTCTTACAACCAACTCCTTTAAGGAACTTATAGGCATGTATAAATGATTTTCCCCTAAATAAGAAACCCTTATGCCTATAAAACTTCTCAAAGGTTGATGACTCACATGCTTTATACACATTAGCAAAGTCAGGATCATTCACATATAAATCCTTAATGTGTTCAAATCCCAATAAGTTTGTAGTAAGTGTAGATATAAGGGCATACCTGCGAGATAATGCATCAGCTACCACATTTTCCTTATCGTTTTTATATTGGATGATGTAGGGAAAGGTCTCAATGAATTCAACCCACTTGGCATGTCTTTTGTTTAACTTTCCTTGTCCCTTCAAGTGCTTCAAAGATTCATGGTCAATATGGATGACAAACTCTTTAGGCCAAAGGTAATGTTGCCATGTCTCCAAAGCCCTACCAATGCATACATCTCTTTATCATAAATAGGATAATTAAGACTTACTCCATTTAACTTTTCTCTAAAGTAAGCAATTGGGGGCCTTTTCTACATCAGAACAGCTCCAATGCCAATACCTAAAGCATCACACTAATTCTCAAAAGCTTTTGCAAAGTTAGGTAAAACAAGTAAGGGTGTAGAACTTAACTTTTCCTTCATGCAATTAAAAGACTTGTCTTGGTCACTACCCCACCTAAAACTCATGTTCTTTTTGATAAGCTCATTAAATGGTGTGACAATAGTGCTAAAGTCTTTAACAAAGCGTCTATAAAAACTAGCTAGACCATGAAAGCTATGCACGTCACTAGTTGACTTAGGTGTAGGCCAATCACAAATTGCCTTAACTTTTTCCTCATAAACCTCAACACCTTTATCACTGACAACATTGCCAAGAAATGTGATCTGATTAATACATGAGGAAGATTTATGTAAGTTAGCATAAAATTTCTCAGAACGTAAAACACTTACAACTGAACGTAAATGATCAAAATGATCTTCTAGGGTTTTACTATAGACCAAGATATCATCAAAATACACAACTACAAATTTACCAATAATGCACGTAAAACATGATTCATTAGTCGTATAAAAGTGCTTAGTGCATTAGTGAGACCAAATGGCATAACTAGCCACTTATACAACTCACACTTAGTTTTGAAATCAATTTGATGCTTTGATACCAATTGATGCGAAAAACCCTAAAAAGACGTGGCTTAGGGACCTAATGCACATAAGGAATCAAAGAACAACTAGGAAAGCTAAACCAGAGTTTAATATCACAAACCCTAGACCCACCCTTGGAAGGAACACAAACCTAGGGTATTTAAGAAGGATATGGATGTTACACTCCAGAAAAGAAAGGAATTAGGAGTGATAAGTTCATTAAAATGCCACAAGAAGAAATACCTCTTGATAAGTTCCTTAGTTTTTAAAAGAACCGAGAAGAAAAACCCTTGCTTAGTTTTGAAAGCTGTTTTCCACTCATCTCCCTCTCTCATCCTAATATGATGATATCCACTTTTCAAATCAATCTTAGAAAATACACATAAACCATGTGATTCATCTAACATGTCATCTAATCTAGGTATTGAGTGACAATACTTTACAGTGATTTTGTTGATTGCTTGATAATCAACACACATCCTTCATGTCCCATCTTTTTTTGGTACGAGTAGGATGGGAATAGCACATGGACTCATGTATTCCCTCACATACCCTTTGGACATAAGCTCCTCAACCTGCCTTTGAAGCTCCTTTGTCTCCTCAGGATTACTCTTATATGCTGGCCAGTTAGGGATAGATGCACCTGGGATGAAATCAATTTAATGCTCAGTTCCTCTATTAGGTGGCAATCCACTTGGGATATTGTTAAGGAATACATCTTCAAATACTTGCAATAATGCAACAATACTAGGCAAAGAAGGGTCAAACTTGTTAGTGTTAAAATAAGCCTCTTTGTACAAAAGTACAATCATAGGCTAATTGGCATAGAATGCTCTTTTGACATCATTTCCTTTTGTATAGAGACTTTCTCTTCTCTTCTCTTTCTCTTGTGTCCTCACGTTTTCTTCTCCTTTTTCTCTTTTACCAATCTCTCTTTTCTGTTGACTCTCATTTTTAATCCGTAATTGATCCTCATATGCTTGTTGAGGTGATAATGGTACAAGAATAACAGGTTTTTCATTCATCACAAAGGAATATCGATTCTTGAAGCTATTATGCATAACTCGCCTATCAAATTGCCATGGTCTTCCTAATAAAATATGTCCTGCATGCATAGGTACAATATCGCATAAAACTTCATAATGGTACCTTCCAATAGAAAATGATATAAGCACTTACTGATTTACCTTCACTTCACCACTCTCATTTAACCATTGGAGTTTATATGGTTTAGGATGCTTCATAATAGGTAAATCTAGTTTCTCAACCATAGTTGTGCTAGCAATGTTAGTGCAACTCCCACCATTAATAATCATACTACATACCTTATCTTTAATGAGACACATTATCTGAAAGATGTTATCTCGTTGCACCTCATTTTCTTCTTTTGCTTAAACATTTAATGCTCGCCTTGTAACGAGAGCTACTCCGTTAACCGAATACTCCTCTCTATCACATTCACCCTCTAATGATTGCATAGAATCATCATCTGATTCAATTTCAATTTCAACATCACCTTTCTTCTTAGGATCATTGCACGCTTATTTGGACATTGAGATACAATGTGACCCCTGCCCAAACACTTAAAACATCATCTTTTACATCATTTTCATGGTCATAGGCACGTGTCAACTGCCTTCTTGCTTTGAGAGCCTCATATTCTCCATGTCTCCTTTGCAACTCTGCTATTGTATTAGCTTGCTCCTTCATATCATCAAATCTGGTATTCATGCGCTCAAATTATTGTTGCATAGCTTTGATCATGAAGGACACATCACCAGCTCCCTCTTGAGCTACACCTTTGTCTTAGTACGTCATAGTCTTACTTCTGCACAAAACAAATAGGATACCTTACAAAACACTCCCTTACGTGTGTCACTCAAAAGATTGTGTCACACTCCCTCGTGTTTATACTCTTTATGGTTTTTCTTTATATGAACTTTCACTCTTGCCTTTTACCACTCAAATTTTCCCTTTCAGCTCTATAAATAACTAAACACATAAATCAAGGGTATTGATTTTTAACAGAATAAGCTAAATGGCATAGAATTGAACAAATTAGAGTACAAAGAATCAAACGAAAAAAGTTGTCAACCCAAACGGATTCAATGAACTAAACTCACAAAAATCAAGATAAGGGTAATATAACCTAGAGGACAAACTTGGGTAACAAAATAGGAAAATAAATGGTAGAATTGGAGTTAAGGAAGAAAACTTTATTATTATTGTGGCTAATATGACCAACTATTAACCTTATCAATAATTTTGAATTTGATGTTTTCTTTCTTTTGTTCTTCTTCCTTCCTTTTTCTTTTTTTTTTCTCAACACAAAACAATAGTAAAATACTTAGACATAGCAATTGGAATTGAAATTAGCACATTTATGAGCTTAAACAAACAAGCAAAGAGAGAAGGATTGCAAATAAACAGATTTGTGCATTTGTATGATAATGCACATAATAGACAAACTAAACAACAATAAATAAATCAAAAGATAAAAAATTAAAGAGTGAGTGGATTCAACTTGATTTAGAACTAGGGCTTTGATACCAACTGATGCGGAAAACCCAAAAAAGACATGGCTTAGGGACCCAACGCACACAAGGAATCAAAGAACAACTAGGAAAGCTAAACCAGAGTTTAATATCACAAACCCTAGACCCACCCTTGGAAGGAACACAAACCTAGGGTATTTAAGAAGGATATAGATGCCACACTCTAGAAAAGAAAGGAATTAGGAGTGATAAGTCGATTAGAACGCCACAAGAAGAAGTACCTCTTGATAAGTTCTTTAGTTCTTAAAAAACCGAAAGAAAAAAAACATTGCTTTCTTTTGGAGGAATTCCTAAAAGAACTAAACAAAAAAAGCATAGCAATCCTAAAGAGGCATAAATTCCTAATTAAGAGAAATCCTTATTTTGGAGGAATTCCTAAATATGGACAAATTCCAACATAGACAATAAACTCCTATTTAGGATAGACAATAAACTCTTATTTAGGATAAACAATAAACTCCTATTTTGGAGGGAATGCTATTACTTATTCTGACCTATTTAAGTATTCTAATTATATTAATTAGGCATGGACTCTTTGTCTAATTTGAATTTGCACCATTTGAAGCTTGGTTGGCTTGAATGTCCTGAATTAGCCCATTTAGTACTTCTTTAATCTTTTTGGCTCTAGCTCATGTTATTGGGCCTTCTGAAATGTGCAATGGACCTCTTGCATCTCTTGAAGCCTTCCACCCATCATCTCTATGGTTCTCATCATCGTTGATCATTGATCCTAAATTTTAGGACTCAAATCTAGCCGTTAATTGTTGGGCAACATGTGAGAATTAACGATGACTATTGTTAATTGTGTAACCCTAATCTTAAGTCTTTATAAATACCCCTGTATGTCTTGTAAGAAGGGGGTGTGCTGCAGAATTTTAAGAAAGTCAGCCAAAGGAGAGAGAACGACAAACCTAAAGGTAAAGAGAGACAGCAAGGCAGCCGGCCAAGGAGAATGTAGTAGCCACCAAGGAGAGGCAACAAGGCAATCGACTAAGGAGAGAAAGAAAGAAGGCAAGGCAACCGACCAAAGAGAGTGCAGCATCTATTAAGGAGAAGTAGCAAGGTGTATCTATCTAATGAGAAAAGAAAGAGAATGAGGTGGCCAGCCACCTGCACCAACAAACACCACCAAGTCAACCACTTGCATCAGCAAAAACGACAAAGGCAGCCACCTGCATTAGTAAACCACTAAGGCAGCAGCTAGTAGAAGGTGAAGGAATAACCGACAAGAGGTGAAGTTGCAGGGTATGGAGAGAGTAACAATGGTGTAAGAAGACAGTTGTAGCGCATGGAAAGAGCAACAGTGCTGCAAGAAGATAGTTGCAGTGCATGGGGATAGTAATAACAATGCAAGAAAACAACTGCAACGTGCAGGGATAGCAGTTGCGATGCGAGAAGACAACTGCAACACGCGTGGATGGTAGTAACGCGTGTGTACAAAAGCAGCAATATGCATAAACAATAGGAGTAGCACCCACAAACATCAAGAACAATGTGTGTGATAAGCAACTACAGTGTATGTGGACAGCAACGACAGTGTGTGTGCATAGCATTAGTAGTGCGCACAGACAGTAGTGGCACCAAGTGCGAACAATAGAAGCAACGTACATAAACAACAGCAGTAGCATATGCAGATAGAATTAGCAACGTGTGTAGACAGCAATGACAACACATACAAATAGCATTAGTATCACATGCAGGCAACATCGACAACAAAAAAAGGAGAATATCCATATTTTGGTATAATAGTTTATACACATTAAGTGATCATTTTCTAAGAAAGGTTTTACTATAAACTCTTAATAATGTTTTTGAAAAATAGGGTAGGATACCCTTAAAGTGGTTGAGAGATTAATTCTTTGATCAGAAGATCGTTGTAAGAGGTTAAGGAGTAATCCTTCCACAAGTGGTGAAGGAGTGATCTTCCTATAATATTATTATATCCCTTGATAATAAGAGTGGATTGTGTAATTTAGGAGGAATCTTATCATACATAAACATAACTCACACATTGTGGGAGAATCATGTAAAAATTATCATGTGATCTTGGGTGCTTGTGCGTTAATTTTTTAGTCGTACGATTGTATTCACATAAAAAAAAATAAAAATTAGATCATCATAGAGGTTAAATCCATATTGATTTTAAAAAGTGCATATCTTACACTAATTCACTCCCCTCTTAGTGTAAGGCCTAAAACAGTTCTCATCATAAATTTTACACATTTTATTAAAATATTTCAAACTTTTGCTTTTGTCAATTTAGGTTATGAACTCTTAAATCATCAATAATTAAGGTTGTTCCTTTAAATCATACAATTAAGTGTCATTTGACTTAACATATGGCAAATGACATGTGAAAATTGACTGACTTATATATTAACTAAAAACATTTATGACAAAATACATTATTTTCTTTCCCTTTTTTGTCCTTCAATCTTTTTTTTTTCCCTTTATAATTGATTTGTCTTTCCATCTTTTTTACAACTATAACTCAGTCATACAATAAGCAAACCATAACCTACCTAATTATAAAAATCCAACCTAATAAGAAAAAACCCATTCTTGTGGGTTTTGCATTTAAAATAGTAAAATAAATTTAAAGTTAGAGGCATAAGTGAAGCATTTAAAGAGGAATTTGATGACATAGGTGAAGCTTAACCCTATTATTTTTTCTCTTTTACTTTAATTTGTTTTGTCCAATTCATCAAACTTTTATGCATTATGTTTCCACTAAAAAGTTTCATTCTTTAAGTTTTTTTTCTTTTTTTGTATTTACTTTAAGGTGTTATTTAATTGCATTTATTTTACATTTATGAGAACCAATGCCTAATTCTATAACCTATCACTTAACCTTTATGATTTCCTTGTGTTAAAATTTTTGGATAAGTGTAATTTACTTTTAAATGTTTGGAAAATAAAAGAACACAAATGAAATTTCCAACTTTACCTTAGGATCTACTAGTCTGTGATATTGAAAGCGAGGGTGAGTTAGTATCACACCCCTTCAAAACACACTCTGATAATTTAAGCCAAAGTATTCTACTTATTTAATACTTTTTCTCTCGTCAATACACAGGTATGTGAACAACTTTAACCTCTTCTTAAAAGCGAACTTTTTCTCAAATTCGACTAAGGTAAATCTATTGTTACCTATTAATCATAATAATCCTTAAAGTCACCTTTCAAACACCTTGCCTATTAGACAGATTGGATGTTCTTGATTAGGTCTTCTTTAGGTTATAAGTTCAATGATACTTTAGCTGAGTTCACAATTTAATTTAAAACACAGAATGTAAATCAAAGTAAGAACACAAGAGATTTACGTAGTTTTGTCAATGTGACATACATCCACGGTGGTAGGGACTCTTCCTCTACTGATACAATCCATTATACTTGAGAATACCAGTGTGGTACTCCCGATGTTCCAATATAGTTACAATAGATGTCTTAATTCTCTGTTCTTTTGACTATTGCAAATACCAAGCAAGTACAATACAAAGAGTGTCACTTATTGTGTCTACCCTTTTTCTAACTTATCTTGCCTTTGTTGAATTGAATAGGTTGCTTCACTGCTGCTCAAACGTCCAACACAACACTCTTTAACCTCTCTCGAAGAAATTTGAAAATATGTTGAGTTATTTCCAATGCTTCACCGAATTCCTTCTTTGGGTTGTTTCACACAACTCCTACTTTCACTGTCCCACGGCATTATGGCTTGCACTCATGCTTCTGGTCTGTCGTTTCACGTCTTATGGCCTACCTCACGTTACTGGTCTATTGTTTCACGTCTCATGTACTACCTCACGCTTCTGGTTTACTGTTTCACATCTCTTGGCCCATACCATGCTTTTGGTCTGTCGTTTCATGTCTCTTGGCCTGCACCACGCTTCTGGTTTTGCTAGTTTACGTCTCTCGCACGTTTTTGGTTTGCACGCTTTGCTGGTCTCACGTTTTAGTTTCACTGGTCTCCCGTTTTAGCTTTGTTGGTCTCCTCTTTCAGGTTTCACGGCTTGGTCACCCATTTCTTATCTCACGGCCTGGTCACTCATTTCCTATCTCACGGCATGGTCATTAGTTTCTGGTCACCCGTTTCTAGTCTCCTGTTTTTGGTCAGTCATGCTATCGTATGTTATTGTTTGCTCTCCTGAGGGTGACGTTTCTGGTTTGTTCTCTTGGTGGTGTTGGTTCTGGTTTGCTCTCCCAGTGGTGTTGTTTTTAGTTTGCTCTCTCGGTGATGACATTTTTGATCTCTTACCGTTCTGCTGTCTTGTTGTTTTGCTCTCCTACCGTTCTCTTATCGTGCTCTTCTTTTGCCATTCTACTCTCTTGTTATGTTGTCTCCTTCTTGTCCAGCCAGTGGTTTCTCTCTTATTGTAGGGATTTGTCTCACTAAGGTCTCTCTTACTGTTGGTGTACTTTGGCCATTTGTTGTGTTTTTTGCTGTTTTCTCTATTTGGCCGTCCCCCATACTTATGCCGTATAGGTCTTGGTTTATATATCTTTTCCATGAAAACCCTAGTATATTATGATTTACTTTCTTGCCCCTCTATATAGCTTCAAATTACTTGTACACTTAAATCTAGTTGACAACAATTACAACCAATATAATGAAGTCCACACCGATGCATCAGACTTTGCTATAGGAGGAGTCTTAATGCAAGCAGGGCATCCCGTGGCTTACGAGAGTAGGAAACTGAACGACACCGAACGAAAGTACACGGTGCAAGAGAAGGAGATGACTGCCATTGTTCATTGCCTCCGCACTTGGCGCCATTATCTATTGGGTTCTCAATTTGCGATCAAGACGGACAATGTGGCCACTAGCTACTTCCAAACCCAAAAGAAGCTGACCCCGAAGCAAGCTAGGTGGCAGGACTACTTGGCTGAGTTTGATTATACATTGGAATATAAGCCAGGAAAAGCCAATGTAGTCGCTGATGCATTAAGTCGCAAAGCAGAACTGGCGGCCATCTCTCAAATAAAAGGAGATATTAAAGATCAGATTCGGGAGGGGCTTAAGCATGACCTTGTGGCCAGACAAATTTCCAACCTTGCTGTCAAGAAGGGGACAAAAAGGTTTTGGATGGAGGATGGCCTAATTTATACCCGAGGTAGGCGACTCTATGTGCCTAAGTGGGGAAATATAAGACGCTCCCTTATTAAGGAGTGTCACGATACCAAGTGGGCAGGTCATCCAGGCATGAAGAGGACGTGGGCATTATTAGAGGCGACATACTATTGGCCTCAACTGAGGGATGAGGTTGAGATGTATGTTCGAACATGTTTGGTGTGCCAACAAGACAAGGTTGACCACCAATTACCTGGAGGCTTATTGGAACCATTACCCATACCTCAAAGGCCTTGGGAGACCATTACAATGGACTTCATTTCAGCATTACCCAAGTCAGAAGGGTCAGGGTCAATCTTAGTGGTCGTGGATCGATTTTCAAAGTACGGGACATTCATCCCTGCCCCAACTGATTGTACAGCTGAAGAAGCGGCACGATTATTCTTTAAGAATGTGGTGAAATACTGGGGGTTGCCGCGCCACATCATAACTGATCGTGATCCTCGTTTCACTGGTCGACTGTGGGACGAGTTGTTTAAGTTCTTGGGGACTGAGTTACACTTCTCCACGAGTTTTCACCCTCAAACTGACGGCCAAACTGAGAGGGTGAATGCTCTTTTGGAGTGTTATCTTAGGCACTTTGTAAGTGCCAACCAACGAGATTGGGGAAAACTCCTGGACGTGGCACAATTCTCTTACAATCTACAAAAGAGCGAGGCGACCGGGAGAAGTCCCTTTGAATTGGCGACTGGGCAACAACCTATAACGCCCCACAACGTGGATATAGATTCATCAACCAGAAGCCCAGGAGCCCTAAAGATGGCCAAGTCATGGAAGGAACAAGCCGACATAGCCCGTTCCTACCTTGACAAGGCAGCGAAGAAGATGAAGAAATGGGCAGACAAAAGAAGGCGACACGTGGAGTTTGCTGTTGGAGACAAGGTAATGGTCAAAATCTTGCCCTAACAATTCAAAACTTTTTGTTCTGTCCATAAGGGTCTAATAAGGAAGTATGAGGGACCTTATTCAGTCTTGGGAAAGGTTGGTAAGGTCTCTTACAAATTGGATTTACCGAAAAACATAAAAATCCACCCCGTCTTCCACGTAAGTATGCTCAAACCCTTCAAGGAAGACCAGGAAGACCCCAGACGTGGAGTTTCCACTAGAGCTCCCCCAATTGTGGTAAAGTCTTATGACAAACAAGTCGAAGAAGTGCTGGGCAAACGGGTTGTTCGAAAATGTGGTATACCACCAAGCACTCAATACCTGATCAAATGGAAGGGATTGCCCGAGAGTGAAGCAACATGGGAAAGCAAAGAGGATCTGTGGCAATTTCAACAACGACTTCAAGAATACGAAGACTCGACGAGGGCGTCGATGGATTAGGTGGGGGAGAGTGAAACGCCCTAGAATGTTCTAGGGGAGCCTAGAGGCTTACTAGGACCCTAGAACATTCCACCTGATTCCATATTATTCTAGAATTCTCTTGAATAGGTAGACTTGTGTAGATCCTTGTAGAATTCTCTATATCTTTGATTATA
>JAHLGO010021107.1:7547555-7645343 GCA_020615895.1 Ceriops decandra
AAAAAAAAAAAAAACCCAAATTATTTTCTTCTCTGATTTTTATCAGCAAGATATAAAGAATTTCTTTGTTCTTGGCCATATGCCTGTATTGAAACTATTTTTTTGTGCAAATGAATGGGAATGAATGGGAAGTTCTTTGGTTGAGATCTGTCAAGTGGTCACTTTAGTTATACATTTGTTATTATATGCACTCAAAATATGAGTTGTAAAATGTATTCTGGCTGAATTCCAACTATTTGAAATGTAAGTTGTTTTATCCTATTTTTCCAATCTTGCTAATTCTCTTTGGATATTTAACATATGAGGTTAAAATTTTTACAATCTTGTAATCATCAAACATCTTTGTAGGAGTGGACACTAGTGGACTTTCCTCAAAAGACTCACACATTTTGATTTTTGTTCTCTGCTGCAGGTGTTGATTTTAAAGTAAAGTATCTCAATAATGGGGGGAAAAGGCTGAAACTTGCAATTTGGGATACAGGTAATTTTAATTTTTTGCTTTGCATGATACTTGTTGCCTTTGCATTCATTTTTTATGGTAGACTTTAATCTTACTTTTATCCATGTATCTGAAGTTTCTGTAGCAGTGTGAGACAGGAGTTGTGCTTGTGCAACAGAATACTGACCCTTGACCGATCGCATAAACATTTATTGACATGATTCATATAGTAGGTTCTCCCATAAGTTGAAAGAAATTTATAATATTTGAACCATTCTTTATTGTGGGTGGCTGCCAAGGGAATGGAGGAAAGAGAGAGAAAACTTGGCACTGCTGAATACAGCATGAATTAAGGTGGTTGGCTTTGGTCAGGTATCCTTACAATATAAGCTGGGTGGCATGCTTGTCCACAGTTAGCTGGACCATGAATAGTATTGCATAGATTTCATTTGTTTTCTTTTAGCTTTTGTTAGGAGGAAACAGTGGGTTGCTCAAAGGGCTAATTTAAGTAGATAAGTCCTTCATTTGTCCCACCACTCAACAACCAAAAGAAAAAAGTTTCTGCTTAATACAATGTGAATGAAGATGTTTGGCTTCAGTTGGATATCTTCACAATGCAAGCTGGATAACCGGATGGGTAATTTAATAGACTGACCAATGCCATGGAATGATAATTGTTATCTCAGGCCTTTGTACTTCAAACTATTTTCCCCTTGAAATCTGTGATAATTATGCCATTAACAGATTTTGTTTTTACAAAAATTGTGATAATCTAAACATGATTTTGATCATTTTAGAGGTTCTCCCTTGTAGAGTGCATGTACATGTGTTTCTGTGTGCTTGCTTGAATGTGTTTGCATGTGCTATTCCAAGAAGGCACGTTTGATTTCCTGCAAGTTCCATTCCCTTACCTGCTTATTGAACTATATTTCTTATTCTCTCTTCCCTGTAGAGGTTCATTGCTTTTTTTGCTTATGTTTTTTTTTTATTATTATTTTTAAACATTTTCTTACAATTTTGCTTGCTCTTTTCACCTGTAAGGAAGGATTTGACTATGCTGAACTCTAATTTGGTCATGCTGAGAATTTCATTTTGCAGCTGGTCAAGAGAGATTTAGAACATTGACGAGTTCATACTACAGAGGCGCCCAAGGGATTATCATGGGTAACCTTCTTTCTTTCAAATTATTAACTGTTTAATGCTTTTGTTTTTTTTTTTGTACTGTATTTAGTGGACAATATCCCTATTAACCTCATCATGATGTTTTAAAAATGACACTCCGAGGAACTTCTTAAGTTGCATTGTAACGGCTTCCCTGTGCCTCATGTGATGTGCAGATAGTGCAAATCACTTGCCCATTTTTGACACAGTTTCTAACATGCAATTGCCTTAAACTATGGATAATGTTCCAATAAGAGAATCTAAACCTTTAGCAAGCACAAAACAGAAATGAATCCTTTGTATATACAGTCATCATTTATATGGTCTTATTCTTATTGCTACATACTCCTTTAGATCATTAGAAATTAAAATTTGGGATTTCTAATTTTTGCTCCCAGAAAAGTGGGCGAAAATTTATAAAAATTGAATTGGATATTGAGTTTTCTCTTTCAAAACAAAGAGGATAAAATTAACCAAGATTGTATTATTCTTTGGGTAACACATTACTTTATGGGCAAGCACTCTTATTGTTTGTGTACGGTGACTGTTGGCCAGCAATACAGATAGTGGTTACTTGAGGTTTTTATTTTTGAATTTTTCTAAGTAATTTTAGAACTCTTTTGGGGCCAAAATGATGCACCTCAAGTTAGATTTAGTAGAAAAAAGTAGCTGATAACTTAATTGAAAATTATAAGGTAAGTGTAGGGGAAAAGGATGAAGACTGCATTAGACTAGAAGACTTAATTGCAGACAGCAGAATCATTAGGCCAAATAAATATTACCATAGCAACCAAGTTCAGGGACTGTATGATGGTTTTGGTTGATTTGCACAAGACAGCTTGATTTTATTTTCTTATTTACTTGTCCACGTGCAATTGTGATTATGTGTATGAGTATACCCAGTTATTTTACACCCATTTTCTCATATTAAAGCTTTTATCTGCTTTTCACCCAAGATAATCCGATCATCCAAAATAATTTTGTAACATTGCTTCCATCTTAACACCATTTCTTAATTATGATGGGTCAAATTGATTTTAGAATTTTTGGCAAATTAATTCATTAAGAATTGAATGACTTCCATCTTTAATGTTGAATTCATGATTTTCTGTTGTACCTTTTACAGTTTATGATGTAACTCGGCGAGAGACATTTACCAATCTTTCTGATATATGGGCAAAGGAAATTGATCTGTATTCTACCAATCAAGATTCTATCAAGATGCTCGTTGGGAACAAGGTTGATAAGGTAATTTTCTGGAAACCACCAAAAGAAAAAAAAAAAAGAAAATCCCCTAAAGAAAAGCAAACCTCTGGCATTAAGAACCTGTAGGAAAATTTATCCTTGGACTTCTGTCTGTCTGCATTATTATAGAAGCCCACTCGATGGGCAATCAATAGAAGCAATAGATTTAAAATCTGTGGAGAGTGGAAAAGGCTGCATTGTCTGGGGCATCTTCATTCTCTTAATATGTTTTCATTTTGTGTGTGTTTTTTTTTTTTTTTCTTTCTTGGTTACAATCTAAGATGTTAAATTCATACCAATACCACATATAGATGTATCAAAGGTCAAGGCAAACTGTTTCTATTATTTGTTGGTGATATTCATCTTGTCTGCAGAGTCAGAACTTTGATGGATATTACCTTGAGACTTGGTATGTTCACGTCACAGGAAGAAGGAAAAACTCCCTCCTGTTTGTTTCTTGGACCTAGTGATTTGGGTATTAAAACTGGCAGATTGGACTTGTTAAATTTCCATTTTTTGGGTAAGTAAAAGTCAGGTATCCCTTTTTGGAGTGCTTTGTGGTTTCTGGCCTACTGTATGAAATAAGCTTGTGTAATTGTTCAGCATGTGCTTTAGTTTGTTGCTCACATTGCCTCTCATATCCATACTTGAAAAACACTAGTGTTTAGTTGAGGAGGTTAAATGTATGAATGTTGACCTATTTCAGGAAAGTGAGAGGGTTGTAACAAAAAGAGAGGGCATAAACTTTGCTAGGGAATATGGGTGCCTTTTTATTGAGTGCAGTGCCAAGACTCGGATTAATGTGCAACAGTGTTTCGAAGAACTTGTTCTAAAGGTATAAAATATGCTAACCTTTTGATGTATTTATAACTGATGTGCAGCTTTTACATTATGGAGATGTGTCCATATTCAGTATTGGTAACAGAGTTGTGCTGATATTATTTTTCCTTTTATTTTTGGACGACTTTGGAACATGATATATAAGTGTGCAAAGCTGCACAGATTTGTTGTGATAGTTTAACTTGGTTTGATTCAATCTTTCAACTAATTCTCATGTTTTGTTGGTAGAATGAGTGATATGAGCTTGAATAATTTGGTAAGCCTAACGAATGCAGATTATAGACACACCAAGCCTTCTAGCAGAGGGCTCCAAAAGTACGACGAAAAAGAACATATTTAAGGAGAAGCCACCGCAATCTGATGCATCAACGAGCAGTTGTTGTTGATGGCATTTCCAATTCACTGTATCTTGGATTTGCAGGTCTCTTAACTGCAATTTTTTTTATTATTTGTTTATCATGGAGGGAGAAATTGCTTGTAATGTAGGGCGGTTGCAATTTCTTTTGATGCAATTTTCATACTTTTTATGTGATAAGGGATGACACCTCTAATTGTAAGTCAGTTGACTTCTATTGCACCAAGTGTTTGCCATTACCTTACTTGAATTGTGCAGATAGTTTGAATGCATACACAAGACAAGCGTTGAGCAAGTAAATGTATTGAATTGTCAGAACAATTGGTTGTCATCGTGGCGATGAAGCCATGCGAATGCCTCATTATTTTCTTGAGGTGAAAGGCCTCTAGTTATTTTCAATTTACTGATATCGCCCAACAAATATATAGTTTACATTTTAATATTCATTATTAAATCATTTTGATTGCGTATTAAATTAAAAAAATAATTCCATGCGAAACGCTAGATATTGCCGGGCATAGAACAGGGATGTCTCCTATTTGAGTCATAAATAGTTGTGAATTTTTTTGGCTGTAGTGCCCTTTAACATTGTTATGTATTACTTTGATAATGTGCCTTCCGTTTTTATTTCATTTGGGGTCTACTTGTGGATTGAAATTCGTCAATCTGTTAAAAAAAAAATTATATTTGAGTGTAAGAGAATGCACAGACGAAAAAAAAACAGAGAAGAAGAAGAAATATATGAATTGGTCTGTCTATTTTGTCACTAAAACATCACCTGTTTTAAAAGTAATTTTTTGTACCTTGTTTTTACTTATCAGGGTGGTCTTATACATTTCAAGCTATTTTATATGTACATATCACGATCTCTCTCTCTCTCTCAATTAGTAACTATTTAAAGTCCTTTACCTCCCTAGATCACATGGAGATTATGGTCGAAAAAGATCAATTCTCCTCTGTCCCTCCCAATATCTTATTTGTAACTTTTTTGTTTTTTTTTGTTGGGTTAAACAAGGATTTATTAATGCTTTGACAAAGATTTGTTTTTTAAAGGTGGACTCACTCGCACAGAAACGAATTTAAATGCACACCATTATCTTGTCAACTGCAATTTTTTTTTTTTTTATAGGAAGAAGAAAAAAATAAAAAGAACAGATAAGCAAAAGAAAACTGAGAAGAAAAGTCCGGTCTCCCAAAAACCCGCCCAAAGAAAACCCAAGAGACATGACATGGGCCATTTCTCATCATCTTCCTTCCGTGTTTTATGTCCGGCGCCGCTGTCGCTTTTGTAAGGAATCTTATTATAAAATATAAGACTTGACTCTCGTGTCGAATTTAGGTTATTTTAATGAGTTTTATATGAATTTAAACCTTTTTTTAATTTTAATAGTTAGTTTTTAAAATTTAGTTCTCTTATCTATATATATATATATATTAGTTTATACAATTAAATAATTAATCTTTACTATTTTTAATTACTAAATTAATTATTTATTAATTAGTAAACTGTTATATATATATAAAGTGTTTGATAACATTTTTATTCAATCAATAAAATATATTAAAATTTTTAGTTTATTAGAAACTAAATCCAAAGAAAAAATTAATTCATTAATTTTTAATTTTTAATTTCTCATTATCTACATTGCTATTTGAATTTTTTTTTCATATCTTGATCACTATTAAAAAGAAAAGAAAAGAAAAAAAGAGAATGTGCATTTTTATGTCCTTTGCTTGCTAATAATAATAAAATAAATCTTAGCATATCTATAATCTTACACTATTTTTTTTTTTACATAATTCATCTTATTATAACATTAGAATATTTTGTTTTGAAAAATTAGTATCTCTCTTACAAGAATATTTTAAAAGGATTGAATAAATGGTCTTTGCTTTAGTAAAAACTAATTCGAAAATGATACTTTTGAATCAACCAATAAATAGAAAGAATAAGTGAAGCACTTTCAAAGCATCAATTGTGACTTTACACAACCAACCATAATGGCATTTCTTTATTTGAATGAAAAAGATTCTACATTTGGATTTTTAGAGTTAAAAATATTTTCATTTTCATTATACTACGTAAGATTATAAAGTGGAAAACTTATCTATTTAATTAGAGGGTGATGTTACCATGGTATAATTGGTTTGAAATATATACTAAAGTACCAATTTGGGCTAATTTTATTAACGGGCTTCTTATGTACTTTAGGCTTTTAAAATATTACAATACTAATAGAGATCTCACAAAATTTTTCATACATAAATAGTTTTAAAGTATCATAATCATTTTGAGTGACTCATTAATCGAATTAAAAATTGTTTATAACAACAATTGATGGGAATTTATATTGAAAAATTTATGCCTAACACCTGATATGAAGTTAAAGCTCATTAGCCAAAAATAATGATAGTGACTATCTCTTTTGCTTATTTATTAGGAGGAAAATTTGAACATTAAAAATTGTCACTCATTTATTTAACAAGTAAGCAAACTTACTGATGATAACATTAACTTATCTTCTTTAATTTGTCTCATTAATACTAGACATTTGACTCAATAATAATTAAAAAAGTGAATGATAAAATGACTATGCTATCATTGTGATGAAAAGTAACAAAAAGATCATTGACATAAACAAAGGAAGTTTTTAATAATTGAGCCAATTGAGGAAGTTAATAAGGCAAATAATGATCACATGTATCCAAATTGTGATGACATCAATGTTGAATAAATGGATGAGGCCACAATTTATGATTTGCCAACATATTTTAATATGTAAATCATAAACATTAATGGATTTATCAAAGGATGACTAGTGGTGGTATTGGTTAACTCGAATATTACTAATAATTTTATGGATAAGAAACTTGGTAAAAAATTTTCTTTTTCAATAAAACATTGCAATGAGTTTACTGTGAAGGTTATATGTGAAAGAAATTTGACCTACTAAAAAAAGTGCATAAAGGTAAAGCTTTTATTACAAAGTCAGCCTATTTACATTAATTTCTTTTTATTAACTTTAGAAAATTATAAGAATGTTCTTGTTATTGATTAGTTATGAATCATAGGAGATATTATTTGAAATTTTTCTAAGTTAACAAAAAGTTTCCATTAAATGGATATATAATAGTGTTATAAGGAAGGTACGGTGGCAAAATCATTACTACCATAAAATCATTGGATAAAGAGAGTTAAAGAGGCATAAGAGTTATTTATGCATTTATTAAATGTAAATATGATAGAATCTCATTTTATAAAAAAGAAAAAAGTTAATGCATTATTGATTGAATTTTTTGATTTATTTGTTGAACTTATAAATATACCTTTAAAGAGGGTGTATGATCATCATATTCCCTTATTGCTTGGAATTGCACCTATTAATATTTGACCTTATTATTATCCATATTTTTAAAGGGAAAAGATTGAGAAAATTATGAAGAAGATATTGGAAACTAGCATTATTAGGCCTAATATTAGCCTTTACTGGTCTTTTATTCTCCTAATAAAGAAGAAAGATGGACCTTGAAGGATGTGCTGAAACTATTAAGTACTTAACTCCATTACTTTAAAGAATAAAGATCTTATTTTTATTATTAATGAGTTATTAGATGAGTTAGAAAAGGCCTAATTATTTACTCAATTCGATTTGGTTATCATTAGATTTAAGTCTATATAAAGGATATTCATGGGATGACTTTTCTAAACATAATGACCATTATAAGTTCTTGGACATGCATTTTAGGAAAACTAATGCCCATTTAATATTTTAGAACTTAATGAATGATATATTCCAATCATATTTGTATAAGTTTGTTTTAATATTTTTTTTATGATATTTTGGCGTATAGTTCTTCTTTTGAGGCTTATTTATCATATTTATGATTGTGGTCACTATTTTGCATAAGCATTTTTTTGTTTTTTAAGAAGTTAAGTATAGTTTTGCTAGTCAAATAGTCAAATGTCTTGGTAATGTTATTTTTAAAGAAGGTGTGGCAGTTGTCTTTGCAAAATTCAAACGATGCAAGATTAATTGATCTTAAAAACAATTAAGGAACTACATGGCCTTTTTGGGATTAGCTAGCTATTATCATAAGTTCATTTGTAATAATAGGAAGATTAGTGTTGATTTAGCATCTTAAAAAAAAATTCATGCAAATGGAATGATAAAATAAAAAAAGTCTTTGTTTACTTCAAGCATGCTATGACTATTATACGAGTTCTTACCTACATGTCTTAATAAGATATTTATTATTACGTTTGACACTTTTGGAGTTAAAATTGGATAGTGTTGATGTAGGAAGATCATTTTATAGCCTTTATTAGTAAGGTTTTATCATTAAAAAATTTTAGTATGTCTATTTATGATAAAGAGATATTAGTTGAGGTTTATATAGTTACAAAATGACATCCTTACTTGATTAGAGGTCATTTTCATATTTATATTAATTACAAAACTCTAAAACATTTTTTAAAACAACATATCTTTTCTATAAAGCAATAAAAATGGATTTTAAATTTTTTGGATATGATTATATGATTATTTATAAAAAAAAAATTAAGAATCTTGTAGTTAATGTATTATCTTGCATTTTGGAGCATACTAATGACAATCTCTCTCTTTACTCATAATACCTTTTGCATAAATTTAAAATAAATGATGGGATGATTTTAAAACTCAAGAAATTATTGAAAAATTATAAGCATATCCTAATTTGATTATTCATTACATTTAGAATTCTACAGACTTATGATATAAGGGCTAAATGATTTTTGTTCCTAATTCTCATTACATTAACATAATCTTATTGGAGTTCTATGCATCCTTAACTATTAGACACTTAAGATTTTTTCATATCTATAAGCACATTTGTCATAAATTTTATTAGAAAGTTATTAAGAGTGAAATAAAAAGGTTTGTAGTTGAAAATAATGTTTGTTAATGTCATAAGAGTGAATATATGACATATCCAAAACTTTTTCAACATTTCCTTATTTTAATAGAAGTTTGACATCTCTATAAACTTTATTGAGAAACTTCTATTACCCATAGTAAAACTACTATTTTTGTTGTTATGAATTATTTAACTAAATATGCTTATTTTTATGCTATTAGTCATCCTTATTTTATTATTACTATTACTTGAGTCTTTAATAAAAATATTGTGAAGATGCATGGTGTTTCTAAATTTATTGTTAATGATCAAAATAAAATCTTTATTAGTAATTTCTCAAAAAAGTTATTTCATTTACAAAGGATACAATTGAATATAAATATTGTTGATCACCCACAAATGGATGGACAAATTAAGGTAGTTAATAAGTGCTTAGAAACCTATTGCTTTTGTTGCTTTATGAGTGACAAGCTAAAGTAGTTAATGGAATGACATCTTTGGGCTAAATAGTGGTACAAAATCATTTATCACTCTTCAACAAAGATATCCTTATTTAAAGCTATTCATGGTCAAGTCTCACTTACTTTTACAAAGTACACAATTGGATCTTTTTATTTGAACTTAATTAATAAAGACTTACAAGATAAGGACAAGTTATTTTAACTTTTGAAAGATAATCTTATTGTAGCATAAGGCTATAGGAAGCGACATATTAATACATAGATATTTACTCCATAGTTTTTAGTGAGAGATTAAGTATATCTTGAACTTTATTTATATTAACAGTTGTTTATCACTATTAACTCATTAATGAAATTATTTCCTTACTTTTTTAGGCTGTACAAAATTTTTAAACATATTGGTCTTGTTGCTTATCATCTTAACTTGCTAGTAAAGTTTAAAATACATTATGTCTTTCAAGTCTCTTGCTTGAAGAAGAAATTATGAGAGAAAGTGGTTGTACAAAACTAACTACTTTACATTACTTCCATGAGAGAGATTAATGTTTAGCACTAGGTTATCTTGATCTGATGTATCATTAAGTATGGAAACTGAGTTGCATTTAATTTTTTGTTCAATAGACTAATATTCCTATGGAGAATATTACATAGGAGTTCCATTATTCTTTTGTAACGTGATTTTTGAAATTTATTACTAGCTAACCTAGAGGGCAAGGCTAATTGAAAGATAATGGAATGATACAATTTTCTTAATTTATATGGTTTAGTAATTATTTTTTATTATTTTTGAATTAGTAGGCATAATTACTTCTTTATTCACAAGTTGTTAAGTTAAACTCTTTACATGATATATATGCAATGCCTTATAGCTTTTTCATTCAAGCGATAAACATGTTAAAGCTTTTATCTTATTAGAAGTTGATCACTTCAAAATAATAAGATCAATCTCTTATTTTCTTTTATTTTTGTAATTTTCTTATTTTTAATCTTTAGTTATTCATCATATATCAATTAGTATCAAGGCTCTCCACTACTCTCCAAATTACTTATATGACACGTAGGTGGAGATGTTGGTATTGTTAGGACTAAATCTAGTGCAAAGTTAGAAAAGGTGATGTCGTTACTACTAAGACTAGATATAGTGACATTGAAATTAAAGTGTTCACTTAGGACTAAATTTAGTGCAAAACCAATTTACTTAGAGATGGACTATGGAAGGTAATGGAATGTTAAGATTTTAATTACAAGGTATAAGACTTAAGTCTCATATTGAAAGTGTAGGTTTCTAGTGTGCGACTTATTTGGACTTGAATTCTCCCACCTTACTAACTAGATTTTAGGGTGTGATTCTCCTAAAGTTCATATCATTTGTTCCATGAAGCAGACATTTATTGTTGTTTTCTTTGTCATTATGTTTTTATGTTATTCTTGCTTTTATTATTGCAAATGCAAGCCCAAAGCCTTCCAAAAAAGTGTTTTATGGGATTAGCAAAGAGCTCTATGACCTAATTAGCCAAAACAAGCAATGGGCTAGCATATTCACATCTTGTAGAGTATTTGATAATTGTTAATCCAAAAAATTAGAAAGAAGAGAAGACATAGAAGAAAGGAGGAGTAAAAATAAAGAAATAAAGCTGAGATAGAGAGAAATTAATAAAGATAATACTGATATGAATATCATAGTACAAATTTCATAATTGACTCCTTCCCACATCTTACTTTATATAACAAATAAAGTCATATTTAAATTACAAAAATTCAAAGAAAATAAAGTCATAGTTCTTCTTTTTGCTCTTATTATACTTAGGATTATAATAAAGTTGGGTTTTATTAGTCTAGATTGAATTTGTTAGGGTTAAATGCTAATAATTGACTCCTTTTTAATGAATACTTGTTCTCAAGGATTTATTAAAAAATTAAGATTACATGAGATGATAGGTCCTCCATGTGATGGTTTCTTCTTTTTGCCAATATATTTATACTTAAAGGTAACATCTTATGTCTTGTTATCAATATCAATATATGCTTAAGCTCAAAGTAAACTTCTTGATTAGGTATTAGCACTTAAAATATAAGGAATGTTGTGTGTTAGTAACATGTAATCCTAGATTGATTTTAAAAAGCCTTCCATCACTAGTTTCTTAATAAGAAGACATCTAAAACTAGTTAGATTATGAACAAATACTTTGTAGAATGATGTGATAACAAAATCTAGATAAAATGAAGACAAACTTAGAGAATCAATATTATTTATTTCCAATGTAACTAAGATATACCAACTATTTTGTTATACTAACATCATCCATTAGTGTGGATATTTGGCTTTAGTAACTCATCTAAACCACACATATCCAATGCTTGAAAGCCTAAGTACAAGAAAGACAAATAGTCAAATTTGAAGAAGTCATTATTAAGGAAGTTCCCATAATTTTGTATACATCTCCTATTAACTTAAAATTCAATACCTTAGGTTCCTTTAATTGTGTGACAAAACCACCAAAAAGAACCCATAATTCAGAACTAATAAAAGCAATAACAAATTATTGATTATTGCAATACTTATCAAATTCAACGGTTTTTTTCCAAGTTGATATTAGTAAACACCATATTCTAAAAATCATAAAGCTGTCCCTTAGTCAAGTTGTCTATTAAAGTAGAATTTATCATAAAGTTTTTTAATTTTTGTAACTTCTAGATAGAAGTATAGTCAAAGCCAAAAGCATGGCACCATTTGGTCTTTTTATTTTCTTTAATATACAACTTGACAAAATAAGGCAATTGCTTTTCTTAGTCTTTGTCAATAGTCATAACATTAATCATATTTTGACCAATAGTAATAATAGTATAAAATGTATTAGGAAAATGAAACATTAGACATCTAAGACCATTATTAAAAGTTATGTTAATATAACTTACCCAATATAAAGAACTGAGTAGATATCTCTTCATCTTGATTTGAGGTTTAGAACTTTAAATAAAATTAGTGACAATCTAAGTAATAAACTAGTTGTAAATGTACACTACAAAGAATTCATAAGACATCTATGTATCACCCAAATAAAAAACAACCATAATAGATTTACTATTTATACTAACCATAAGATTATCAGTATCATAATGATCATTTCCATGGATATTTTCCTCTTCTTACTTATAACCATAGAACTAATGGGCCATAAAGGCCAATTATGTCTAAAGTGTCCATGAAATTTGGTAATGCCTTAAGGCTTCCCTAATTGGAATTACTTTTGGATAAGGATAACCTTTTTTTGAGGATATCACCTTTAAACCATAGGAAGTTACCATTTATTTTTGGCAAACTATCATGCAATGTTTTACTTTCTTCATATGCTTACAAGCATGCAAATAGATCACGAGTATAGGCATAATCATTATTCAACATGAGCAATTCTTCCAAGAAAAGAGCATATTATAATTATATATGCACCAACTAATGCTATAAATGAAAAAGCATATTGTAAGACTTGCTAACCATTTAAATTGAGATCCCACAAATGACTTTGCAAAAGATGTAGTATGACTAGTTCTCTCCTTTTGCATTTTATTATTGACAATAAAAGAATATTTACACCATGTTCTATATGCATATTTGCTAATGTTGTTATAGTGGAAACTGTATTAAGATGGTAATTTTCCCAAATTTATAGGAATTAGTATATCTCTATATCTTTAGTGCCATCATTAGTAGTGTAAGTGTTTGACTTCCTTTCACCCTTTTTTTCCTAGTTATGCATCTTTTTGCCCCATTTATAGTCTTTTAAACCTTATTTTAAACTTCTCTTTATCTTAATTCAAGGTCAAGAATCTTTAATGAAATCAATGAAAACCTAAACACTAAACCATTTATAATTTTTCACTCCAAGAGATAAACAAGAATTCCTTGCTTTTTATATCCTAAAATCCTCAATTACAACAATCTCAATTGTGTGGGTATTTATAATGACATGAATTACAAAGCCCTTGGAATGGCCTTCACCAATAGTCATTCTAAATACTAGGTTATTTTTGCAATTTAGACCAAAATTCAAATCAAAAGTCATATTGAGTTTGATATGCACTGCATAGTCTTTACCTATGTCATTAGTTCCTAGATAAATAACTATATGCACATTCAAACAAGATTGGAGATATAAACTATCATAATGTATATTATACCTTTATACTTAACGAATTATAGAGAGAGTATTATTATCATGGAAGGAAGTGTAAGGAAAAAGACTTCAAGCACTAGTTATTTTTAACACTTTCATCAAAGAAGGCAAACTCTTATAAATCTATCTTACGTCACTTACCAACCTTAATGAAAAACTTGTAGCGATTCTAGTGAACATCAGGTATGACACTAAATCTTAATGGCTTGAATGTAACAAAGAGATGATTCCTTTTCATCTTAATATGTGGCCTAAGATTAAATCTAAAAGCATTTGTAAGCAATTTCATAATAAATTATAAGGCTTCCATATCAAGGGAAAAAGATTTATTGTGGGCTCTTTTTTTGTAAGAATATTTATTAGTCCCACCTAAGATAACCTTTGCATTGTTAAATGATAATATGAAAACTTTGACTTCTATTAATCTAATGAAAAAAAAAGCATATAATAATTCATAAGTACAAACAATAATATAGGTAGTACATTTTTACATAATCATCAACTCCTAAATCTATCCAAATAGTAAAACTTAAATTGGACTCAATTAAAGTAAACTCTATTATAATGCTAATTATCTTATAGTTTGGATTAACATTAACATTCCCCATTAATTTTAATTTAATGATGCTTTAGCTTGACAAATGCTTCATGCTTCAAAGGTTTTGCAAGAATGTCAACCACTTGATCTTTAGACTTATAATATGTCAATTTAATTTCCCTTTGATCAACTTGATCTCATAGAAAATGAAATGAGTATCAATATGTTTACCCCTTTCATGTGTCATTGAATTCTTAGCCAAATTGATTGAAGAAACATTATTAACAAATATCTTTATCAAACCTTTAACTAGAATATAAATCTCATTTAGGAAATTATGTAACCAAATAACTTGATAAACACTTGAAATTGTACCTACAAACTCTATTTCACAAGTTAAAAGTGCAGCAATAAATTGCTTGTTAAATAACCATGAATAAGAAATAGTTACAAATTTGAAATAGTATTCAAAAGTACTTCTATGATTAGTTGTATCTCTACTCCAATCATTATCAAAATAACCTATAAGAGTATAACTTTTAGGGAAAGAATAAAGTAGGTAACGATCATAAGTTCTTTTTATATATTGCATAATCCTTATAGTAACTTGCATTTGAGATTGGTGGGGAGATTCCAAAAATTTGTTGATCAAACCAACTTAGTAACACATATCAAGCCTTATGCATGTCAAACATAACTTCTAATAATCTACTTGAAAAGTGTAAAATCAATAGGTGCTTCATTCCTTTCCTAGGATAGTCTAGCCAACTTTTATGGGAGTTCTTATAAAATTATAGTCATATATTCAAAACTTTTTTAATAACTTAGTAGCATATCACTTTTGACAAATGAAAATTCCATCATCTCCTTAATTCACTCCAATATCAAGAAAATAAAACATTAACCCAAATCTATTATCTAAAATTCATGCATTATAGACTTCTTAAAGTCTGATAATTCTGAGATTATTGCTTATAAGATCAAGTCATCAATATATAGACACATCAATAAAACATTACTAGAATCATTGACTTTCACTTATAAAACATGTTCAAAAGTATACTTTTGAAAGTTTGTCTCATGGAAGTGTTGTTCCCATGGCCTCATATGGGTTGTAATTATTGTCAACTAGGTTTAAGTGTGCAAGAAAGTAAAGCCACATGGAAGGGCAAGAAAGTAAAAGTAAACTCATATGGAGGGTCAAGAAAGTAAAGCCACATGGAAGGGCAAGTAAGTAAAAGTAAACCCACATTGAGGGGCAAAATAGTAAAGCCACATAAAAGGGCAAGACAGTAAATTTTCCGTAATTAAGCCTTATTAGGGTTTCATAGATGAGTATATAAAGGCCATTGGAAGACAACAAATGAAGTGCAGTCGGCAATTGAGTAAAAACGGATAGAAAACCTAGACAACTAACTGACCAAAGAGAGAAAATATAAGGAAGGAGCTCAAACAAAAAGATGTCCAAAGGAAACCACTCGAAAAACACAAAGGGTGACTGGCCAAAGAGAGAAAACAAGGGAAGACATGGCTAGATAGCAACCAAAGGTGAATGGCAAATCACAAATCAGAAGGTGTTGGACAGCAAAACACAAAGGAGAAATTGTCCAAGCAAGGAGACAACCGACCAAACAAGGTGAGTGTCCATACAACCCTACACTGCAAAGTACAACCAACCGCAAAGGGGTGGACGGCCAAGCAAGGAGGAAAATGGCCAAGGCAAGGTGAACCACAATAAGGAGAAGACACAACTGAATAGTAACCAAAGGTAAATGGAAAACCTAATGTGATTAGCCAAAAGAGTATACACAACAGAAAACAGGTGCTGATTGGCCAAAGAGACAAAGCAAAGCAAGAGGAGTTGGCCAAAGCCGAAGAGGAAAACCGTCTAAAGAGATGAAAACCTAGTGTGTGACCGGCCAAAGAGAGAAAAACAAGGGAGGAACAACTGGACAGCAAGTGCTGGATGGCAAGACCACCACCGACTGAAAGAGAGAGGACATCCAACCAACCTACACAGCCAAATAAGGAGGAGAACGACCAACCAAGAGTGGACAACCAAGGCAAGGTGGACAGCTACGAGACAGCATAATAAGGAGAAAACACACGGTAAAAGCAGATAACACCAAGGGATACCTTGGACAGCATGAGAAAACCATGTGACTCACGTAAGAGAGAAGACAGCACATTGTCCATAAGGGAAAAGGGGAGAAACAGTGAAAGAGGAGACCACCAAGAGAGCAAACCAAGCTGTCCGGAGGTGTGAAACCGACAAGTGCAAACCAAAAACGGTGGTAAGGTGTGTCACCAGCAAGGTGTGCAAGCCAAAAACATATGTGGGACATGAAATGCCAAACTAGAACCATGTATGAGGCGTGTGACCAGCAAAGGGTGCAAACTAGAAATGTGCGTGAGACGTGTAATGCCAAACCAGAAACGTGAGATAGGCCGTGAGACGTGGTATGGAAAACCAGAGATGTGGAATGACAAACCGTGCAAACGTGAGGTGAGTCGTGAGATAAGGAGATGAGTGAGACTGTGAGACGGTGAAAGCAAGAGATGTGTGAGACAACATAGAGAAGGAATTTGGTAAAGCATCGAAAAGAACTCAATGTATTTCCAAATTTCTTCAAGAAAGGTTAGAGAGTGTTGCGGTGAACTTCTAAGCAGTAGTGTAGCAGCCTTTCAATTCAACAGAGACAAGATAAGTTAGAAGAAGGGTGGATATAGTAAGTGACACTCTTTGCATTATACTTGCTTAGTAATTGCAATAGTGAAAGGAGCAAAGGATTAATACATCAATTGTAACTAGAATTCTTAAGTATAGTGGATAGTCTCGGTAAAGGAGAGTCCCTACCACCATGAATGTACATTACATTGACGGAACCACATAAATCTTGTGTGTCCTTAATTTGCTTTACGTTCTGTGTTTTGAATTGAGTTGTAAACACAATTAAAGTATCAGCCAACCTATTACCTAACGAAGACCTAAACAAAAACATATGAATTATCTATTAAGCAAGGTATTTGAAAGGTGACTTTGGGGACTATTATGATTAGTAGGTAACAATAGATCTACCTTAGTCGAGTCTAAGAAAGAGTTCACTTTTAAAAAGAGGTTGAAGTTGTTCACTTACCTGCGAATTACGAATAGTGGTGATATTGATTCACCCCCCCTCTCAGTATCATAAACTAGTAAATCCTAGGGTGAAGTTAGGAACTTCAATTGGTATCAGAGCACAAGTTCACCAGTTTGAAACTTAACAACTTGGTGTACTTGTTTGAAGGGTTTCAGAAGTTTTAACTTGTTCAGCATACTAAGAAATAGATGCTAGTACCAACGCCAATACTACTTATAGTAAGAAGGTTCCAATCTTTAATAGAACCAACTATCATATATGGAGAGTAAGAATGCAAGTGGTATTTGCAACCATGGGCATGAACATGGTGAAATGCGTACAAGAGGGTTTTGTGGCTCTGGAAGAAGGTAAAGACCCAACCTCAGAGGAATTAAGGCAGTTTGAGATAAATGGGAAGGCCTCAAACATCATCATTTCAGCATTGACAGATACTAAATATGCTAAAAGTTATGGATTGTAAATCTGTCAAGGAGATATGGGACAGATTGTAGAAAGTCTATAAAGGTAATGGCAGAATGAAAGAGGCTAAGCTTCAAGTGTTCAAGGAGAGATATGAATCTCTCAGAATGCAAAAGAATGAGACAGTTCAAGAGTTCTTCACCAAGGTTATTGATATTGTAAACGACCTTAAAAGTCATGGGAAGAACAAGGACTTATCTATTGTGAAGAAAATTCTGCCTGAGAGATTTGCCTCAAAAGTGGTAGCTATAAAAGAGAGTAGAGTTCTTAATTCTATGTCTTTGTATGATCTCCAATTGAATCTCATTGCATATGAGATGAGAATAAAGTCAACTAAGAGCTCCTCAATGTTAAAGGTATCAAAGGAGGCAGCTTTCAAAGCTATGAAACACTTAAAGATAAAAGAAGAGGAAGAATCATCCAGTGAGCATGATGATGGTGATGAGGAAGAAAGTGAAGGTGAAATGTTGGCTTTCTTCACAAGGAAATTCAACCAGGGGTCTAAGAAGGGAAAAGGATAGTTGTCCTTAAGATGTTATCATTATGGGTAGACTGGACACTTTGTTTCACAGTACAAAGTGAAACTTGATGATGAAGATGAGGATAGTGATGATGAGCAGAATTCAAAATGGAGAAGACCATCATTTAAGTCAAGGAAATCTAGCAAGAAGACTACCAACCCATAGAAGAAGAAGAGAGGCTCATTTAAGAGTTATGTGAGTCAAATAAAAGAAGCTAATGAGGAGGAAGATGAAGAATCATCAGATGAGCAGGCCTTTATGGCATTAGCTCAATGTGGTAGTTCAACCTAAAAAAAGGAAAAGGAGGCTGATGAAGAAGAACTAGATCTTGAAGTTGAGTTAGAAGCAGTTTCAAAAGAGATAATCAGAATGGGTAGAACCATAAAAAGGTTAAAGGCCCATATAAAACAAGTTGAAGCAAAGATTGAGGAAGCAGAAAGTCAAAAGGATGAAATAAGGGCTAAATATATTGACTTAAAGAGAAGATTTGAAGAACAGATCAAAATATGTGAAGACCTTACTATAGAGTTTGGTTTAAGGACTTCAACAATTGAAGAAATGGAGATAGAGTTGCTGAGACTTTAGCAACAACTCAAAAAGAGTGAGGAGAACTTGCAGAAGTTTAAAGTAATAGGAGAAACAAGCTCTGCAAGAGAAAAGAAGAATGAGACTTTGCCATAGAAGTTGAAAGAGAAGGCTATGACTCAGGAGAAGATAACTGAAGAAGAGAAGACAATTATCAAACCAAAGCTAGGGCCAAAAATGATGTATATGGTTAAAGTGTAGCAGCCCATAGCTGTTACGTCTTAGAAAGAAAAGAAAGTCAGTCAGCCAAGGGCAATGACCGAACAGAAGAAGGGGAAGAAGGTGGCCAAAATGAAAGCCACACAAGCAAAGAAACCAGCAACCTTGCCTACACAACAAGTAATGAACAAAAGAAAACAAGCTGTGATTAGACCCAAAAAGAGGTAGTTTCAAGGTTACTATCTTTATTGTGGAGTTTAGGGTTATGGGGCATGTAAATGCTGGTGGAGAAGGCCAGTATACATCTCTAACTTGAGAAGATCTGATGCTGCATACAGAAGGAGACAATACAAAATTCAGAAGAGAACACCTATTGTTAATTCTTGCACATACTATAAAAAGCAAGGACACACTGACAAGGATTGTTGGTGGTCATGTTTGCTATATTGGCAAACATGGAATAGTGTGAAAGTTATGGGCAGGATGGCCATAATGCCAAGAGATGCATGACACTTCTCCCTAAGCAAGAGAAGGCACTCGATGGCACAGTAAAAACAAGCGGTGCAGTCAAAGCTGAGAAAAAGAAGAAAGCTATCTTTCAACTAGTTCAAAAGAACGAATATAAAGCTAAAAGGGAGTTGGCTAATATAGCTGAAATTGCATTAAAGCCTGACTACAAAGATAAGTAGTGGATCCTTGACAGTGGATACACTTCACACATAACAAGAGACAAGAGTAAATTATTAAAGTTAAGCAAGTCAAGAGAAGGTAGAGTTAAGTTTGGCAATGATGATTCACTCAACATTAGTGGTCAAAGGTCAGTAAATATTGGAAAAGGAAAGCTGAAAGATATTCTGCACATTGAAGGGCTCAGATATAATCTAGCATCTGTTAGTCAATTGTGCAATGAAAACCATAAAGTGATATTCACAAAAATATGTTGCCAAGTAAAGAGTAAAGAAGGCAATACTGTTGCAGTCAGGAAGAGAACAATTGGAAATTTATATATGATTGATAAGGACAAGACAAATAGCTATTTACTTACAAAAGAAGAAGAAAATCAACTCTAGCATAAGAGTTTAGGATACTTAACACAGAAGAATAAGAGGAAGCTTACCATTACACATGCAATCAGAGACATTCTAGACCTCAAGAGAGAAAGAGAGTATGTCTGCTCAGCATGCTCTAAAGGAAAATAGGTCAGAAAGGAGTATAAGACCAAAGAGTTCAAGTCTGAAGCAATGCTTGACATTATATACTGATTTGTGTTGGCCGATGAGAATAAAAGAGTTGAATGGTGGGAGGTACTTTATCTTGTTTGTTGATGATTATTTTAGAAGGAGTTGCATCATACACCTTAAACATAAGTCAGAAGTTTTGAAATGCTTCAAGAGATACAGAAGATTGGCTGAAAATGAGAGTGGAAAGAAGATCAAAGTATTGAGGTCAAATCAAGGTACTGAATTTATAAATGAAGCTTTTGAAGGTTACTTTAAGAAATATGGTATTCACCATCAGATAGTAGTAGTAAGAACACCTCAACAGAATGGGGTGGTAGAAAGGAAAAATAAAACTGTGGTGGAAATGGTAAGAACTCTACTACTAGAATCCAAACTTCACACAAATTTGGATAGAAGCAACATTTACAGCCGTGCACCTATTGAATAGAGTTTTACTAAGGCCCAATACTGATAAGACTCCATATGAGCTATAGAGTGGGAAGAAGACAACAACCAAGTATATCAGAATCTTTGGCAGTCCATATTTTATGAAGAATAAGGAGCAAAACTTGGGAAAAGTCAATGCTAGGTCTGATGAAAGCATCTTTGTGGGATACTTAGCAAAGACAAAAGGTTACAGAGTTTTTCTACATAAACTGGGAAAAGTTATCACGTCTAGTGATGTGAGAATAAATGAGAATTGGAAAACAATGCATAATGGAGAAACTGAGGACAATAAAGAAGATGACTTCAAGATAGATGAAGAATTAGACCAATACGAAGAAAAGGGAAAAGAAGTAAGTTCAGATTCATAGGAGAGTGAGTCTAAAGATGAAGAAAGAGATTCTCTTACAACTAAGACTATGCAAGAGAGAAGGACAAAGAAGACATGGATTAGTGCTTATCAAGGAAATTAGATCATAGGTGACCCATCAGCAATAAGAAGAAGAATTATGGGAACTACTGCTTTACTCTCACAAGTTAAACCTAAATCTATTGAAGAGGCTACACAAGACAAAGCTTGGGTAAAAGCTATTAATAAGGAGCTGAATCAAATCAAGAAGAATGAAACATAGGAGCTGGTTCCAAGACCCACTAACAAGAATGTCATAAGAACAAAATGGGTGTTTAAAAATAAACACAATGAAGACGGCAAGGTGGTGAGGAACAAGGCTAGGTTGGTTTGCAAAGGCTACACTCAGATAGAAGGAGTAAATGTTGATGAAACTTTTGCACCAATGACAAGGTTAGAAACTATTAGAATGTTCCTTGCTTTGGCAGCACATGAGAGGTATAAAGTTTATCAGATGGATGTGAAATCAGCCTTTTTGAATGGGCTCCTAAAAGAAGAAGTGTATATTGAATAACCTGATGGAGTACAAATCAGTGAGGATGAGACACATGTGTACAAGCTGAAGAAAGCCTTGTATGGCATTAAACAAGCCCCAAGAGCATGGTACAACAGGCTGGATGCATATTTGAAAAGGTTAAACTTCAGAAGAGGAATAGTTAATAATAACCTATATGTGTTCAACTAAGAGAAAAGCCAGATGATAACCATAGTATATATAGATGACATCATCTTTGAAGAGGATCACTCTGAGCTATGCCAAGAATTTGCACAGAAGATGAGTAAGGAATTTGAGATGTCCTTGATTAGATAAATGACTTACTTTCTTGGATTACAAATAAAACAATGTGAAGAAGGTAATTTTATTTCTCAGATAAAATATGCAAAGAGATGCTAAAAAAGTTTAGCATGGAGGATAGTAAACCTGTCAATACCCCTATGTTAGTGGGCTGTAAGTTAACAAAAGATCAGAAAGGAAGAAGTACAAGCCCTACAAAATATTGGAAGATGATAGGCAGCATTTTGTACCCTACAGCATCAAGGCCTGATGTTATGCAAGTTGTGTGCGTTGTTAGCAAATTTCAAGCTGATCCTAAGGAATCTCATGTGTTGGTAGTAAAAGGAATCCTAAGATACCTCAAAGGGACATTGGAAATGGGTTTGTGGTATCCTACCATGAATTCTATAAAACTACAAGCATACATTGATGCAGATTGGGCAGGAAGTACAGATGACAGAAAATCAACCAGAGGCTGTAGTTTCTACTTGGGTTCAAAGTATATTGCGTGGTTAAGTAGAAAGCAAAACAGTGTTACTTTGAGCACAACTGAAGCTGAGTGTATGGTTGCTTGTGTAGCATGTGCTCAAGTGATATAGATGCAAAGACAATTGGCAAACTTGAGTGTTGAAGTGAAGTTACTAGTAAGTGTACTTTGTAATAATCAAAGTGCTATTAATCTCAGTAAGAATCTGGTTCAACATTCAAGGAGCAAGCATATCGACATCCAGTATCACTTCATCAAAGATCAAGTGGAACAAGGTATAATTTAATTAGAGTATGTTGGTACTAAAGATCAGATTTCAGATTTTCTAACTAAACTTCTGTCCACAAAGTTGTTTGAAAAGTACGGAATGAGTCTATTTGTGCAAATGCCTCATCATGCTTGAAGTTCAGGTGAATCCTCCATCTTTAATTTACGTTTTTTTTTTTTTTTTGTAATTGGTTGGCAAAAGGGGAGAGAAGCAATAGTGCAGGGGGGGAGTTGTTAAGAAAGGGGAAGTGCATATTTAGGGAGAGTTGTAATTACTATAAGAATAGCTTTTATTATGAATGTTGTCAATAATTACAAAGGGGGAGATTATTGTTCCCACATCCTTATATAGATTGTAATTGTTGTCAACTAGATTTAAGTGTGCAAGTAATTTGACATGGAGGGGCAAAAAAGTAAAACCACAACTTTGCAAGAGGGAAAAACCTACATGGCAATACATACCAGTGGTGGGAAGGAGAGAAAACACAATACAAAAAAAAAAAAAAAAGGGGCTGGACAATAAGGAGACACCATCGTAAAAGAGAAATGGAGCTACCACTTAAAAAAATAAAGATCCGGCTAGACGGTGAGAGAGACACGGCTGGACAGTGAGAGAGAAAACACGATTGGACGGTGAGAGAGAAAACCCGTAAGAAAGAGAAAGCCACCACCGTAAGAGAGAGACAAACCACCGAGAGAGCAAATGTAGAAAACCAGACCACTGGGAGAGCACACGTGGAAAAATAGGTCACTAGAAGAGTAAATATGGTATCCTTGAGGCTAAAGAATAGCGCAAGGGAGTGTAGATCTGGAACGTGAGACCAAAACATGCGACGACGTGAGACTAGAATATGCGTCGATATGAGACCAGAATGTGCGACAATGTGAGATCAAAATATGTGACGGTGTGAGACTAGAATGAGCATCGGCGTGAGACCAAAATGCAGCGTGAGACCAGAACGTGCAACGGTAGACCAGAAGTGTGAGTGCAAGTCGTTAAGTCCTGAGACGGTAAAAGCAAGAGTTGTGTGAAACCATATGGAGAAGGAATTTAGTGAAGCATTGGAAAGAACTCAACGTATTTCCAAATTTCTTCAAGAGAGGTTAGAGAGTGTTATGGTGAAATTCTAAGCGGCAGTGAAGCAGCCTATTTAATTCAACAGAGGCAAGATAAGTTAGAAGAAGGCTAGATACAGTAAGTGACACTCTTTGTATTGTACTTACTTTATATTTACAATAGTGAAAGGAACAGAGGATTAAAACATCCATTGTAACTACATTGTGAACATCGGGATTACCACATTGGTATTCTCAGATATAGTGGATTGTCTCGGAAGAGGAAGAGTCCTTACCACCGTGGACGTACGTCACATTGACAGAACCATGTAAATCTCTTGTGTCCTTACCTTGATTTACATTTTGTGTTTTGAATTAAGTTGTTAACACAGTTAAAGTATCATCGAATCCATAACCTAAAGAAGACCTAATCAAAAACATCCAATCTATCTAATAGGCAAGATGTCTGAAAGGTGACTTTGGGAACTATTGTGATTAGTAGGTAACAATAGATCTACCTTATTCAAATATGAGAAAGAGTTCACTTTTGAGAAGAGTTTGAAGTTATTCACATACCTACTTATTGACAAGAGTTAAAGTATTAAATAAGTAGAATACTTTGGCTTAAATTATCAAAGTGTGTTTTTAAGGGGTGTGATACTGATTCACCTCCCCTTTCAATATCATAGACTAGTAGATCTTAGGGTGAAGTTGGGAACTATAGTATGTTATACTCCTTTTTGATCAATTGGTCTAAGCTTAATATGTTATTTTTTTATATCTTGCATATAAAACATCAATGATGTAATGACGATCTCTATTCTTCAACATAATGAAAATTCACTCCTTTCCTATCATTTCTACACTGTTATCATCAACAAATTTGACTATAAAATAGATTGAGTTAATAAGATCAATAAATACTTATTTTTTCTACATATATGCTTGGTTTACCTAATATCAAGAACTATGTATTGTAATTTGACATTTTATTAACTATAGTAATTATCATAAAGACTTGATTTCCATTATTTGCATCTCTTTTTTATGCATAATGTGTTATTTAATTATTCTCTTTATACCTACACTTATTAGAATAATTATCACACTTGTGACATGAGTAATACTCAACATTAGATTTGTCATAACTTCCTTTACTACTACATCTTTCTTGTTCTTTATTCTCATCTTTATAAAGAACATTAGATTTGTATTAACCTCCTCAAACTTGATTATAAGAGTAATTACCACTATTTCCTTATTCTTTACCATAAGAGGAACATTGCTTTTGTTATGATTAATCACTACAATCACTTTTAGTAGGAGTCTGACTTTAGACTTCTTACTCTATTAGTTTCTTAATATGCTTCTCATTCATACGTTGATCATCAGCTTGTGACATGCTTATCAATACATTAACTAACATTTGGGACTCATATCGTGATGTGAGTGTTTGCAATATCTTTTTAACTTTCACTTGATTATTTAATTACTCTTTATAAATTCTTATATGGTTTGCCAAAGTAAGAACACTAATTATATAAACTAAAATAGTTTCTAAAACTTCTAAAACTCAAACTAACATTGAAAGGTTTGAAATTTCAACATTTTAACTTAATTTACAATTTGAAATGACATTGTCAAGATATCCTATGCCTATTTTGACAATATTGCACTTGTAATTTTCAAAAATGTTTTATTATTTAACCATTATTGAATGAAATATAATGTCATTTATCCTTCTTTTATAACTTTTGGTGAATAGCTCTTCATACTTTTTGTTGTATCTATGATAAGTTTTATAACTTCATTCTCTATAATACTAAGCAATTTGTTGTAATCAAACAAGACTTTCATCTATATACTAGTTTGTTATAATTTTTCTCATCCAAAATAAGAACTAAAATAGGAATTGTATTATTCATACTTAAATTCATAACTTTCCAAATTAACACCCAAATTTTTTAGTTTTTAATTTATCCCTTTTCTATTTTTGTTTTTGCAATATGGCCTACAAATTTTGTTTCTCTTTTTTATTTTTAACCTTCTATTTAGAGACAAATGTTGAAACAAAATGCATGTATGGCTACTAGTAGTAAAGAGAATAACGATAGAATAAGGCTAAGGAATGACATAGGGTAAATGGCGAAGAAGTAAACTCCAACATTCAAAAAAATAATGAGATGGGAGGTTGGCATTTTTATCTCCTTTTTTGATTAGATAACAACACATCAATGGGATGAAGAGAAACAGTAGTGACCTTTAAATGGAGTTTATTAGGTCTTAAAAGGTACTAATAGGCAACAATAGCCTAATTAATAGTGGAAGATAGTAAAGGGTTAGTCAAATTTTCATACATCCAGGGCATTTGGAGCCATTTTATGGTGTGTGGTGGTTGCATTTGGGTTAAGTGGTGTTTGGTGAGGTAGGAGATGGTCTTCAATGGCATAAATGGACAACTTTACAGTTACGCATGGTGTTTAGTGCAACAATGTGTGGTGCCTAGTGCTAAATCTTTGATGATGCTTACAATAGTCTAATGATGGGAAATGGTGGCTTTGACTTCTTTTATAACTTTAGTGACTTTTATGGTGGCTATAACAACTTTAACAAGACTCATATGCTTTTTCTCAATTTGGATGAAAATATTTACTTTGATATTACTATCAAACGATTATACAAACACTTTGATTTGTATTAATCTAATGAAAAATGCCATATGATAATTCAAAAATAAACACAATAATATAGACTTTGTGTTTTATATAATCACATAAATTTAAATTTATTTAAATACTAAAATTTTAATTTAATTTAATTCTACTATAATTTTAATTATTTTATAATCTAGATTAACATTAACATGCATATTGCTTTTTCTGACTTTTATGGTAAGGAAGCAAGATAGAGGAAGCAATCCTTAGGCATTAGTCATGAGTTATGCTTTTTTTATTAAGTTTTTGTCATTATGCAATATAATAGCTTTGTTTAATTCCACAATTTTGCTACAATAGCTAGTTTAGCCTAATTTTGATTTTTGACCTTTATTAGAAGAATCAGTTGTGATCATAAGAGTAACAACTATAAAGGACGTATTTATAATAGCATTATCAATAGGCACCTCTAGGTTATAATGTTGATGTAATAATCTAAAGATATGCATTAACAAAATTTAGATTTCCTTTCAAAAGCTACATAGAAACTGATTCATTTATATGTTATCTGCTATCATAGTTTTATATATTGTTTTTCTTTTTAATGGCAACAAGGAATGTCAATGAGAAGATGGATGAAAAATTATAAAACATTAAGTAGAAAAAAGAAAATTGAGACAAAGAGGAAGTTTATGAGAGATTGGAATTAAAAAGAGGAAGAGAAGAAAATATAAGCAAAGAAAGCTTAAAGCATAAAATTAAGAGCAAGAAATAGCTAAAAATGACCACTCTGATATCAAATGTTAAAAGGCAGTCCAAAAGATTAGAAATAGAGAAGATTTAGAAGAGTTAAAAAAAGTAGATAGAATTGAGATAAAAAGAATACTAATATGAATATCATATTTCAAATTCCATAATTGTCTTCTCCCTTACACTTTAATCACCTTAGATAATGACTAGTAGAAATTTCATGAAACTATCATCTAAGAATTATAGAAATTTAAAGAAAATAAACTCATAATTCTTTTTTCTACTCTTATTATAATACTTGGGCCTTATTAGTGCAGATTGAATTTGTCAAGGTTAAGTCTAATAATATTAGAGGAGGCCCTGCATTTGTTGGATAAAGGGAGGGAATTTTAGGTCCTTGGTAACTTTAATAAACCTCTTTTGTATATACTTCACTAAAGGTTAACTAGCTCCTTCTTTTTTTTTTTTTTTTGCCTTTTGTTTAGGTTTTTCTATAGCTATTCCAATTATTTCTCTAATTATAATTTCAAATATGATGCTTTGGTCCTTGTATGGTTATGAATATAAAGTGTCCCCTTATTGTCAATTGGAATCATGTATCACTATTTATGTTTATGACAATCATGCTTATGACCACCTAAATAAAAGAATCCATAATAGTACATTACTAATAGATGGTTTTTCCTTGATTTACCATCTTAATTTAAGAAATTTGAAGCATTTACTTGCTCAATTGAGGCATGAGCAAGGTTTTTATTTTCTAAGTAACTATAACTATTAGGGAACTAGAAAGGCTCTAGACTTGACATAGTTAAGCATGAGGTTATAAGAAATAGTAATAATGAAATTTTAAATTTGTTTGGACATAAGATAGTAAAAGTATTTTGAATAGAAAATAAATATTAATATAATAGGTAAAATGCATGATTAGTCATTGAAGGTCATTTAAGCTTTCTTGTATGGCCTTAGCTTTCCTATTTGGTGCTAGAACATTAACTAAAGGAATTTTTATTATCCATTTAATGTAAACCTCAAAAGACATGGTTTTGGGATCCAACATGCATAAGGAATTAAACAAGAACCTAAGGAAGTTAAATTAGATTTCAATCATTTAAAAACCTAAACCCAATGTTCAAAAGAACATGAAAGAACATGAATGTAAAGTGTAAAGAAGGATATGAATATTATACTTTAGAAAATAAGGGATTTAAGATTAATAAGTTAAGTTAAATGCCACAAAAAGATAGAGTTTTTTATAAGTTCTTTAATTTTTGAAAGAGCCAAAAGTGAAAATTCTCAATTTTTATTTTTACCAATGATTTATCTACTTTAATAATGAAATTAAGTTTATTTATATATTGAATTAACAACTTCAAACTTAGATATAAAGATAGATTTTTTAAATAAAGTGACAACAAATATGTTTTTATTTTTTAAAATTTATTGTAAAAACTTTTTAAATTACTTAATACATGCTCATTCAATATACTTATACAATTAATAAAGTCTCGACTTACATTAAAATATGTGTTACTATCCTTTAAGCTTGAATTAGCTTATTTGGCTAAAATTTCTTCAATTAGTTCATTAAGTGCCTTTTTCATCCTTTTAGCTCCTGAATGCATATTAGCCTTTCTTGAATGTTTAATGAATCTTAGAAACCCTACATGCATTGGCTCCTTTATAGATCTTATCACTTCTTTTACTTATAAAAGAATGGACACCATATGCTTAAGAAATAAAGGATAAAAAGTGAATGTAAGCTTATGGAGAAAGATTTCTTTTTCAATAGCTTGCTAAATGTTAATCTTGTTGTCTAATTTCCTAAAGTATTAAACCTAAAATGCCTTAAATATAAGAAAGAGCAATGTATCTAAAGTTAAATGACCATAAGTTGATATGGAGTTTGAATTTAAAATTCATTTGTGGCCTTTTTGCTTGGTTTTTGGTCAAAAATGTATTTTTGGAAGCCATAATGACTTTATTCTTCTTATCTTAATGCAACCCCCATAATGATTGTATGTAGTTATTCCATGTAAGCTTCTTAACATAGGATACTTTGATATCCAATGAAAAGTTAATCTTACTATTTGACATTACTTGGAATCACTATAACCATAGTTTCATTAATTGTATAATCCTTGCTTATATTACAAATGGATAGACTATTTTAATGATGTCTTGACAATATATCTAATATGTTTCTTCTTTAAGAGGTTAAATATTGAAGTTACCAATGGTGCTCCCATTTTGTAACTCTATAAAAGTTAGCAATTAAGATGTCTTTTTCCTTTCAAAGTTTAAAAAGTTCTTATGGCAATTAAAGTTTCTAGAACAAGTATGATTTTGTTGTTATCATTTGTATTACAATTTGTATTTCAAATATCTCCTTTGGTAGGTACCTTGATCAATTAGTTAATGATCTAATGTTTAGTTTGAATTTAAATTTCATTTTAATTTTTAAAAGCTATCAATGTAACAACTAGTGATTCAAAATTTGGCATTTTTAAAATCCTTATGTATAATAAGGACACAAGTCAATGCAAGACTATCTAAGCCACTTTCATGGGAAGGTTTGTTTGTTAAAACCTAAGTTTTCTAAATAGATACCATCATAATGGTATTAAAACATTAAAATCCCTATGTAACCTATGCATAAAGAGGGAAAAGGAGTTTAAACACTAGTGAGAGAGAGCAAACACCAAAAAGTTAGCCTTTACAGACCAAAAAGGTAGTTCTAAATTGAGTATAATGGCAAACAAAACTCTAAAACTATATACTTGCTCAATCTTTGGAGAGAATTTAAGCTATTGATGATAAAAGAAACTGAGATAGTAAAAGACTACAGTGATAGGTTATTAAAGTTGTAAATTAGATTAAAGTGCTTATGGAAAACTTCCTTATTAGACATGTTGTCTAAAAAATCCTTGTGAACATTTTAAAGAGGTTTGAGACCAAGATATCCTTTCTAGAAGACTTAAATAATCGAAACACCATTTTTTTAAGGGAATTAATTAATACAATTCAAGTCTAAGAGCAAAGGAAACTCTCGAGGCAAGAAGACATAGTTGAAGGAGTTGTTCAAGCTAGTCACATATAGAAAAGTCAACTAAAAATAAAGTAAAAGGGTTAGCAACATAAGAAAAACTCTAAAGCCAGCAAAATAAGTGATAAAAAACATTATGCTCCTTGTGTTCATTACTAAAAAAAAAGTCATTTATCAAAACATTGTTGAAAGAAATTGAAAAATTTGCAACAAAAAAGACACTTAGAAAAAATATGCTAACATAAAGATAAATTGTAGCAATAACAACAAAAATCAAAATAAACTAAGTAAGAAGCTTAACTAGTTGAAGAAGTTTAACCAATAGAAAAAAAAAAATTTATGGCAACATCAAGCACCAACATTGTTGATGTTGACAAGTAAATGCTATTGTAACTATTATTTATCTTATAATAGATTACCTATTATGGTATTAGCAAATTTCACTTCATTTGAGACTTGGTTTCATAGTAAAACATCTCTTAGTTATTTAAAAGTGTTTGGAAGCATTTTCTATGCTTACGTGACTAAATCTAAAAATGACAAGTTGGATCACAAAGCCTTTGTTGCAATTTTTATTGGTTATACATACACTTTAGGAAATTATAAGATCTTTGACATTAATACTCACACAGTCTCAGTATGTAGAACTCTCAAATTCCATAAAGAAGAAAGGTAAAATTGGAAAAGGTTCTTAAAAAAATAAACTAAAGAGTAAAATACTAGAAATCTCTTACCATAAAGTTTAAGGCTAGACATCTCTAATAAAAATACTAATGATCCTCTTATTAGAGGAAAAATGACCTAAACTAATGTTTATAAGACAAGTTTTAAAGCAAAACTTAAGCTCACTAATTATTAAGAAGTTTCACAACATGTAGCATGGAAAAATGCAATGTAAAGAGGGATGAATTCATTTTATAGGAACAAGACTTGGATTGTGGTCTTTAAAACAAAAAATAAGAAACCAATTATAATCAAGTGGGTTTTCAAAACTAAAATTAATATAGGTGTTACAATTAAAAAAATTAAAGCTCAATAACTTAGAGTGGCTTTCACAAAAACATCTGCACTTGTTGCAAAGTTTAAAACTATAAAGCTCTTACATGCTATTACTATTAAAAAACATTAAATGGTAAATAAGCTTTTCTTAATGGCCCTTTAGAAATAAATTTATATTAATCAACTTGAAGGCTTTGTAAAGTTAAAAGAAGAAGATAAAGTTTATCTTTTAATAAAAGCCTCTATGGATTAAAGCAAGCTCTTTGTTAAGCCCATCTTTAATAGTTTATGTTAGATTTATTGTCAATAGCATTTCACATTATTTTTTGTATTCATTTGATATTTTAAATGTCGTTGAGATACATAGAAGTCATTGGTCAAAACCTTTGATCAGAGGTCAACTAAAGTCAATGAATCAATATTGACCATTGACCCTAAATTTTAGGGGTCAAGGTTGACTGTTAACCTTAAATTTTAGGAAGTCAATATTGACTATTGACCTTAAATTTTAATAATCAAATTTGGCCATTGATTGTAAGGTAACCTTTAAGAATCAACAATGACCATTAATGATCATGTAACCCTAATCTTAAGGCTTTATAAATAACCTCATACACCTTACTAGACAAGTGTGTGTACTGCAAATTTTTCTAAAAGGAATGGCAAACCTAAAGTCAGCCAAAAGGAGAAGTGAACAGCAAAAAGGATACAACCACTAAAGGAGGTGTAGCCAACCAAGGAAAGTGTAACAGTTGACCAAAGGAGTTGTTGCAATAGTCAGCCAAAAAAGAGGTGACAACAACCACCAAAGAAAGAGGTAGCCACATTAACCAAAGGAGGAGTTGCAGCAACCGACAGCTACACCAAAGGGAGAAGAAGGCAGCCCTACCAAAAGGTGAACAAGGTGCAGCAGCTGATAGCCACACCAAACCAACAAAAGAGACATATAGCAGCCACACTAAGGAGAGTAAAACATGCAACAGCCACCCTAAGAAAGGAAGGATGTGCAACAGCCACCAAAGAGGGAGATTGTAGCGATAAAGCAGCAAGGGTAAGCAATAAACTAGGAAGAAACTAGCTACTTGCAGGCAACACCAATAACAATCTACTATTATAGCAGCTGTATGCAACAACTAGTAGCAACCTGTTAAACTAGCAATCCACAACACTAGATGCAACTTACAACAACTATTAGCCACCCAAAGAAGGAAAGAAATGCAACAAGCAAATTGCAGCAACAAGGGTAGCATAACCAGGAGCAACAGCAGGCTCTAGCAGAAGGTGTAGGTAAACCAACAAGTACAGCAAGTCTGGAAGGCTATACCAGTAAGTGCAACACATCCAGTAGCCAAACTAGAAATTGAAGTAAGCCCAGAAGGCTATACTAATAAGTGCAACACATCTAACAGGCTATACCAGCAAATGCAACAGTCCAACAACCAAACCATGAAGTGCAACACGTCTAACAGGCAATCCCAACCATTACAACACATCTAATAGGCAATCCCAGCCATTACAGCACATCCAGTAGACAATCCCAAAAAAGTGTAACATGTCCAGTAGTTGCAGCACATCTAGCAAGCAATCCCAGCAAGTGCAGCACGTCCAGCAGTTGTAACACATACAGCAGCAACCTCTGGGTAGCAGGAGTAGGCAAACTAGCAGCTACAAATTACAAAAGTAGCAACAAGCCCAAGTAGAACATGTAGGCAGCGATAGTAGCACATGTAGGCAATGATAGTAACCTATGTAGGAAACGATGCAGCCCGTGCATATACATGTAATGACAGTAGAATGTGCAAACAACAATAGCAGCCCATGCATATGCGGACAAAAAAAGCAAAATGTGCAGATAGCAATACAGTGCATGTGGATAGCAATAGTTGCTTATGCATGTGCAAGCAACAAAAATAGAATGTGCAGGAAGTAATAGTAGTGTGTGCGGACAGTAATAGCAACTCATGCAAGTACAAGTAGCAAAATTAGAACATATAAGGAGTGATAGCAATACGTGCAAACAGTAAAAGCAAAACATATGGACAATAATAATAGAACGTATGGATAGTGATAGCAGAACGTGCAGACAGTAATAGCAAAACGTGTAGTAACAAGAATAGCACGTGTGGATAATGATAGCAGAACGTGCAGGCAGTGATAGCAGCATGTGCAGACAACAATAGTAGAACGTGTAGGCAACAATAGTAACACCTACGAATAGCAATAGTAGCATGCATAGGCAACGATAGCAGCATGTGTAGGTAACAATTATAGCACATTCAAGCAGCAATAATGACAGGTTTGGTAACTTGTAGCAACCAAGGAGAGAATGTGTCCCAACAGCAAGTCCAGTAGCTTGCAGTAACCGAGGAGAAAACATGTCCCAACAGCAAATCCAGCAGCTTGTAACAACAAAGGAGAAAACGTGTCTGGCAATAGGTTTGGCAGCTTATAGCAATAGAAGAGAAAGCGTACTGCAAGTCTAATAGCTTATAGCAGCAATGAAGGCAAGCTGCCAAGGTAACAAAAAAGGCAACAATGGCAATAAGAGGAGAGAACTTGCCAAGGTAGCAGGAGAGGAAGCACTAACGGTAAGAGGAAAGAACCTACCAAGGCAACAGGAGTGGCAACACCGACAGGATAGGAGAGATCCTCTCAAGGCAACAGGTGAGGCAACATCAACAGCATAGGGAGAGAACCTACAGTGAAGATAACCAATATCAGAGAGAACCAATAGGGGGAAGAGAACCTACAGCGAAGATAACCTATAGAGAAGAGACTAGTAAAGCCTGAGCAAAGACCAGCAGTGAGGAAAGAGAAGATCCACATTCTACACTAGTAACCTATGCACATTAAGTGATCTTTCTCCAAGAAAGTTTTCATTATAAACCTTTTGATAAACTTGTTGAAAAAGGTTAAAATACCCTTTGAATGATAAGAAGATCAATTCAGTGATCGGGAAATCATTGTAAGCGAGTAAGGAGTAATCCTTCTGTAACCAAATTGTATCCCTTGATAACAAGAGTGAATTATGTGATTTAGGAGTGATCCTATCACACCATGGACATAGCTTACACATTATAGGCAAACCACGTAAAAAGTGTCATGTGTTCTTAGGTATTTGCGTTTGATTGATATGTACTACTCTCATATAAAAATTGAATCATTGGCTCTAACAAGTCACAGAGGTTAAATCTAGATCCATTTGTAAAAAGCAAATATCTTACACTGATTCACTCCTCTTTTAATGTAAGACCTAAAAAGGTCCTTATCACTCTTAGGGCCTAATACTCAAAGATTTATGAAAATTTGATAGGTTTTGGCTTTAATAGAAGTAATAGTAATGCTATTTTTTATGTTAAAAGAGATGAAACCCATCTTTTTTATGTATCAACATATGTAGATAATCTTATGATCATTAAACACTCTTGTAAGAAAATTTCTTAATTTAAGAAAGTAATGAGGAATCCATTTGAAATAATAAATCTTGGTAGTATAATGTCATGAAGCCATTACCTTCTCCCCAAAAGGCAACCTATTAGGGTGTGCAATGTCCACGTTTATATAGCCCAAGATCCCCTTTTTCCTCGATAATGTAGGAGTTAGGTAGTGTGTGTCCGTTACATTCTCCCACGCCGAATTTATCGACGACCTCGCCGATGTTCTTAGACATGCACCAAGTCGGGTTCTTAGCATTCTAAGCCAAGTTGAGGGTCCCATGGTAGATAGGGATAGGTTCTAATACCACTTGTCATGAGGTCATTACCTTCTCCCTAAAAAGTAACCTATTGGGGTGTGCAGTGCCCACGTTTATATGGCCCAAGATCCCCCTCTTCCTTGACAATGTAGGAGTTGGGTAGTGTGTACCTATTACAATAAGCTATTTCCTTGGCTTGGAAAATCAACAATCCAAGTAAGGAATTTTTATACATTAAACAAAATATGATAAACAAGTGTTACAAAGGTTTAAAATAGTGGAATGTAAGAGCTTTACTATTTCTTCAACTCTTAAAAGCTAATTCTTAAGAGAAGGATGGCTTTATTAAAGCCTATGAGAGGCTTTATAGAAGCCTTATTAGCTGTTTATTTTATCTCTCTATCATAAGACTAAATATTATGTGTTTAGGCTCATGCATTTTCCCAAAACTCATCTTAAAGTAGCCAAGAAAATTCTTAAATACATCAAGGGCACTACTAAACTTGGTATGATATTTAAAAGCAATAATGAAATGAAATTAGTTGACTTTATTGACAATAATTGTATAAGGCTACTTGAAGATATAAAAACTACATTTAGTTATATACTTTCTCTTGAATGTAAAGCATTTAATTGTATTTCAAGGAAGCAATCAATTGTGACATAATTCGTAGTTAAAGCTAAATGTATTACAATAGTTTTAACAGTGAATCATGTCATTTGGATTAGAAAGATATTATAGAGTTAAAGTTAGAATAGATAGAAGCATACTCCCATTTTTGGTGATAATCAGTCTACTATAGCAATTTCAAGAAATTTAATAAAACATGAGAGGGCAAATTATTTTAATGCCAAATTGCATTTCATAAGAAAAGCGTAGGAAAATGGTAAAGTTGACTTGGTGTATTGTAGTAAAAAAAAATTAGATTGTAGACATACTACCTTAAGGTCTGCACAAGCCATTATTTAAAGAACTGAGAAACATTCTGCCAATGCAAGATAAACATACCAAGGAGGTGCAAAGCCCCCAGTAATGCTCCCATTTTGCAGCTCCACGGAAGTTAGTTGTCATGATGTCTTCTTTCCTTCAAAGTTTGAGTAGCTGTTATCATGGTTAGAACTAGAATTTTTTGAAGATGGTATGATTTTGTTGTTGTCATTAGTACTGCAATTTATATTTGAATGACTTAATTTGTATTTCAAATGTCTCTTTTGTTAAGTACCTTGATCAATCATGCATTGATTCAATGTTTAGTTTAAATTTCAGTTTTCAATTATAAAAAGCAGCTGAAGTTTTGCATTTTTTAAGTCACCTTCACCTCATATAATGAGGATTTAAGTCAATGCAATACTATCTAAGTCCCTTTTACAAGAAGATTTGTTTGCTAATTCTTCTCATTTAGCTGCAGTTTGCATTATCTTCTCTTGCTGTGTTTATTGTTAACTTAATCCAGAACTAGGAACAAAAACCAGCACCTGAATTTTCTGGATAGATACCGTCAAATATTACAAAGATTTTGCATTCTTGGAATTTACCAGGGTGAGAAGAGCATTAGCCCTTTATGAAGTGGCAGAGAGAGAAGAAGCAATTGCTGAGATGGAGGAAGTTTCCATATCTTTGAAGTGATATTCAGGTACTTCGAAGATTTTACATTCTTAGGTAGATCAGGGTACACTGTATCAAATATAATGCTCTCTTATTGTGGCTTTAATGTTCTTAGCCCTATTTACTAATCTAACTTTGTTCTAGGTAATTTTTTGTTCAATTGAAGTACATGCAGCACTTGTAGCAGTATTATATATGGACAAGCATGCTCCACTGCCGGCTGAAAATCAATTTGCAATAGAGATTCTGCTCGATCCTCTTACATAGATCTCTCATATGTAAAAGAAATGAAGCATTGGCCTCCAAGTTTGGTCAGTTTTTAGCAACACTTACATCACACTTTCATAGGAATCTCTAATATATCTGGACACTCACAACTGTACATAACAGTTGTGACCATCTCTAGAGCTTTGTGTCACAAGGATAGATTGATCCGGTCCATTCATGTATCTTTAAGGCGCAAATTCAGGCCAAGACCTAAACCTCTAAGGGCTGTCCAGCCCATTTGCTATGGAAGGTCCGAGAAGCCCATAATTGCTTAGAGAATTCTGGAAGGGACCTTATCTAGAATAATCTGTGTATATACCTAAAATATTCCTTATCTAAAATAGTCATTGCATATGTCAAGAATATTTCTTTCTAGGTCCTTCTTTTGAGTTGTATAAATAAGCTACTCATTTCATTTGTATAGCATGCATCCTTTCTTAATATAAGTTTACTTGCAAAGCTCTCGTGTACTCTCTCTCTCTCAAACTCTTCCAATTTGTTCTCTTGCCTCTCACACGTCTTCCGCTGATTTACTCAAACTCTCCAAGGCTTACTTAGCATCTTCTCTCACAAGATTGTCTACGTGTCGCGCGGGTTAACACATCTGAAGCACGTCTAAAGACTAACTGTGTGATAGGTGGTATTAGAGCAAGGTAATCCTAGTTCCTACTTTGTTCTTGTTTAAGTTATGAATATGGTAGGTAAGGAAGGATTTGTTGAGACCGCTTTCAATGAGCAACAAATGGAGAAAAAGCTCGTGGGAGTGAGGAGCAGCGTGCTCCAGCCAAACGTGCAAGTCCAAGGTTCCCACAAAGGAAACTATGGACTCTCGTGTTGGTAACTTGGAAAGGAGCGTCCTCAACAGAAACTCCCTTGTGGGAGATCTCAGCGATCAAGTCAACAACTTGATCCATGAGAATGCGGAGATCACGCGGGCTACCAAACTCATGATCGAAGACTTTGGCTGTTCATTTAGAGGAGAAATACACTCCCTGAATCAAGGTTTGTCCAACCTTGATGAGTACTTTGAGGGAGAGATCCATAACTTCGGTAAGGAGATGGAGTCTCTACGCCGAAACAATCTGGTCAGGATAGGCAACGCCCCAATCTTTTTGAGAGATGTTGCCCAACTCTGGTGGAGATGAAAGCACTCTGAACGGGAGAAAGGCTTATGTGTAATTGACACTTGGGAACAATTCAAGGCTGAAGTGCGTAAGTACTTCATCACTCATAATTTAGACAGTGAAAAGAGAGGGAAGTTGCGACGCCTATGTCAAATAGGTAGTATTTTTGACTACATTTAAGAATTTACTACCCTCATGCTTGAAATCGAAATGTCTGATAGGGAACTACTCTTTTACTTCAAAGACAGCTTGAAAGATTAGGCAAGAGTCTAGCTAGAGAGAAGTAATGTGCATACCCTAGATGCTGCCATTACCGCTACCGAAATGTTCATCGATTACTCCGCTCACTCCAAGAGTAAAAAGCCGAACTCTGGCAAAAATGGGGAAGAGAAGGTCGAGCAAAAGAAGTAGGATTCTAGTCGCAATGAGGGTGGACAACAAAGACCTTAAATCACCATCCCAAGCATGAGAAGAAGTCTGGAGGTAAGCACAACTCGATTAATTCCCCTAGACTCTATTTCATTTGTGACGGACTACACTGGGTGAAGGAATACTCTAAAAGCAAAGCCATGAATACTATGATGATGGCACTCAACCCAGAAAAGGCCGATGACGAAACCTAAGTCAACATGGGATCTATCCAATGATTGGGTAATCTCTTAAAGCATTTCTCCCCAATAATCACCAAGGAGAAAGGACTGTTATACGCTGATCTTGCCATCGAGGGCAAATCAGCTTGTGCGATGCTGGATACGGGGGTAACGCCCAACTTCATAGATGTGCAAGAGGCAAAACGTCTAGGCCTCAAACCAACGAAGGGAAATGGCACCATCAAAGCAATAAACTCAGAAGCAAGGCCTGTCTAAGGCATGACATACGGAATTGCTATCCAGATTGGCAAATGGATTGGTAAGTTAGACTTTACTGTCGTTCCCATAAATGATTTCAAAGTGGTGTTAGGTCTAGCATTCTTTTGTGAAGCTTTGGCTTTTCCTGTGCCTACTTCACGTTCTCTTGTGATTGTCGACAACCATAAGATCCACGTAGTTTCCTTGAAGGGCAAGGAGAGATCTCAACCATCGATGATTTCAACCTTGCAATTCAAACGGGGACTCAAGTCGGGTACTAGCTACGTCACTACCATAAGAGAGCTAAGCAATGGGGAAGACGTAGCAACACCAACTCTTGCATTACCGTAACTAATTTAGGCTGTCCTTAACAAGTTCAAGGATGTCATGCCTTCCGAACTACCAAAGAAGCTCCCACCAAAGTGAGATATGGATCACCACATTGAGTTAGAACCTGATGCCAAACCCCATACCATTGCTCCTTATCGCATGGCACCTTCGAAGCTCATTGAATTGAGGAAGCAGCTCCACAATTTAATCGATTCGAGATACCTTTGACCGTCGAAATCCCCATTCAGTGCCCCAGTCCTTTTCCAAAAAAAGAAGGATGGATCACTACGTATGTGCATCGACTACCGAGCCTTGAATAAATTCACTATCAAGAACAAGTATCCTATCCCCTTGATAGCTGATCTTTTCGAGTCAGGAAGGCAAGGTACTTTACCAAGCTGGATTTGCAATCGGGATACTATCAGGTTTGCATAGCACAAGGTGATGAGCCAAAGATGACCTGTGTGACACGCTACGAAGCATTCGAGTTTTTGGTCCATTTGGCCTCACCAATGCACCAGCCACCTTCTGCACCCTCATGAACAAGGTACTACATCCTTTCTTAGACAAATTCACGATAGTTTATTTGGATGACATTTTGGTATACAGCAACACACTTCAAGAGCACATTGAGCACCTCAAGCAAGTCTTCCAAGCTCTACAGGTAAATAAATTGTTCTTCAAGAAGGAGAAGTGCTCGTTTGCCAAGCAAGAGGTGGATTTCCTTGGTGATTGGATCAAGGATGGTAGACTTTTGATGGATCCAGCTAAGGTACATGCCATCCAACAATGGAGCCTCCAACCAAAGTCCTGGAATTGCAATCTTTCTTGGGACTTGTCAACTACTATCGTCGGTTCATCAAGGGATACTCTGCCATAACTGCAACCTTGACCGACTTACTAAAGAAAAACCACACTTGGCATTGGGCGGATGAATGCCAAGCTTCCTTTGAGAGATTAAAGCAAGCAATTTCCGAGGAACCCATTATGGTGCTATTGGACTACGAAAAGCCTTTCGAAGTCCATACTAATACATTCGACTTCGCGATTGGAGGAGTCTTGATGCAGGATAGGCATCTCATTGCCTATAAAAGTCGCAAGTTGAATGATACGGAGAGACGGTATACCATCCAAGACAAAGAGATGACCGTCGTCATACATTGCTTGTGTACTTGGAGACATTATCTCCTCAGAAGTAAGTTCATGATCATGACCGACAACGTTGCTACGAGCTACTTCTAAACTAAGAAGAAACTTAGCTCCAAGCAAGCTCGTTGCCCAGACTTCCTAACGGAATTCAACTATATATTGCGATATAAGTCAAGACAAACCAACGTTATTGCTGATGCACTGAGCCAAAAGGCAAAACTAGTGGCTCTTGCTGCTAGTACTCCTAAAAGCAACCTCCTTAAACGGATCAAAGAAGGTACTAAACAAGACAAACTGGCCAACAACCTATTAAGATTGGCTAACGAAGGAAAGACTCGTCAATTTTGGATGAACGATAAAGTCTTAATGACTATCGGGAATTGCATCTTCGTGCCGAAGTGGGGAAATTTACGGAATGAGATCTTCAAGGAATGTCATGACTCTCTGTGGGTTGGTCACCTAAGTATGGCACGAACCCTTGCTCTTATCCAACAACATTACTTTTGGCCACATATGCATACAATTGTCGAGACCTATGTGTGGACTTGCTTAGTTTGCCAACAAGACAAGGTAGGATAGAAGTCACCAGTCAGCCTACTTAAGCCACTACCCACTCTTGAGAGGCCCTAGGAAAGTGTCTCAATGGACTTTATTGTGGCTCTACTGAAGTTCGAAGGGTGTGGAAGCATTATGGTTATGGTTGATCGGTTCAGCAAGTATGGCACCTTCATTCCAACCCCTGCTGATTGCAAGGTGGATGAAGCTACTCGTTTGTTCTTCAAGAACATAGTAAAGCTATGGGGAGTGCCAAAGAACATAATCAATAATAGAGATCCCCGCTTTACAGGTAAATTTTGGCACAAGCTGTTCAAGTTGCTGGGGACCGAACTAACTTCTTAACAAGCTTCCATCCTTAAACCAATGGGCGAACTGAACGAGTCAATGCCTTGCTCAAACAATACTTAAGGCACTATGTCAATGCTCACCAACAAGACTAGGTAAAGCTACTCGACGCTGCCCAATTCTCATACAACCTTTAGAGGAGCGAGGCCACAACCAAAAGCCCATTTGAGATTGTCCTAAGACAACAACTGCTAATACTAAGTGCTATTGCCTACAACAACTACTAACACTAAGTGCTATTGCCTCTCCTTACACTAGCAACAACCCATCTGCTTTCAAGTTTACAAAGGAATGACATGAGGAAGTGGATATAACAAGAGCTTGCTTTGACAAAACGGCCAAGAAGATGAAGAGATGGGCTAATGCTAAGCGACGCCCAAAGGACTATACTGCGGGAGACATGGTGATGGTGAAGTTACTGCCCAACCAATTCAAGTCTCTACGCAAGGTACATAAGGGCTTGGTACGGAAGTACGAAGGGTCATTTCCTATCATCAAGTGTGTGGGGAAGGTCACCTATCAAGTTCAAATCCCTCCAAAGTTAAAGATCCATAACGTTTTTCATGTAAGTATTCTGAAGCCTTTTTATGGAGGAGACGAAGAGGATCCAAGCCGAAATAAGTCAAAGTGTGCACCAACAGCTGTGGTCACCGAATTTAATAAGTAGGTGGAATGCATCCTTGCTGACCAAGTGATCTGAAGAAGAGGAGTTTCCAACTATACCGATTACTTAGTGAAATGGAAAGCTTTGCCAGACCACGAGGCTAGTTGGAAGAGGACCAGCTTTGGTAATTTGTCAATCATATTCGACAATTTAAAACTGAAAATGCAATGAGGACGTCGCAGAATTAAGTGAGAGAGGATGTCACAAGGATACATTGATCCAATCCATTCATATATACTTAAGGTGCAAATTCAGGCTAAGACCCAAACTTCTAAGAGTTGTCCTACCCATTTGCTACAGAAGTTCCGAAAAGCCCATAATTGCTTAGAAAATTTTGGAAGGGACCTTATCTAAAATAATCTGTGTATATACTTAAAATATTCTTTATCTAGAATAGTCATTATATATGTCAAGAATATTTCTTTCTAGGTCTTTTTTTTTTTTTAGTGGTATAAGTAAGCTACTCATTTTATTTGTATAGCACGCATCCTTTGTTAATACAAATTCATTTGTAAAGTTCTCTTGTTCTTTCTCTGTTTCAAGCTCTTCCAATTCTTTCTCTTACCTCTCACACGTCTTCCCCTAATTTACTCAAATTTTTTGATATTTACTTAATATATTTTCTCGTAAAAGTATCTAAATATTAAGTAGATTAACACATCAAAAATACATCTAAAGACTAACTGCGGAACATTTGGCACACTTGTTGATGCGAAAGTTTTTGACTTAGAAGAATACATTGCCAAGAGAGATACAAGATAGAGTGAATGTACTTTTTAACTTGTTTTTGTCTCCATAACTCAGCCTTTGGTCATTTGCAGTTTTGGTTTTTTTTTTTTTTTTTTTAGGTGTCTCTTGGGATCAGGGCTATCCATTATCACAGTGTTATCAACTAGAGACATTATATCCCACGATCTTGTATGACCGCAAACCCAGACCACAGAAACTGAATGCTTCCGTGCCCGCTACGTTTAAGTACAAGGGGAAATTTTCTGCTACGATCTCTGGTTTTGACCATTCATGTGATTTGCTTTTGTTTTGTTTTATTTTCCCAATCTCCTTTTTGTCTCATTCAATGAATGCGTGGATATACATGAGTTGCATTCTTTTTTCTAATCATGCTGAATATTCAATACCATTGACTGTTGACTCCTAGTTATTCCTTGTCACTTTCCGTTGATGCCATCCACGTTCCTCGTGGGCTTCTGTGTTTTATTATAGAACCATTGACTACCAATCCAGTTTCTTGACTGAGGCTTAAAATCTTCATGATTTCGCAAATGAAATGAATTTTTTTATTTTTGGTAACTATTCTGTTGATCAGGGTATGTCTGTTTGCTTGCCCGTCTTCAATAACAAGGACCTCGCTCTTAGATTATGCACCACATTCATGTGCTTCAGAAATTACCTTTGATGACATTGAAATCGTCTGCTCTTGCCAACATTGCCGCTGAATTAAAGGTCGTCCATACCTAGGTGCAGCGCTACCCTATTAGACTTGAGCTATTTCGGAGCTGAGCGTGATTTACATAATGATTCGCCGTGGTGGACTTCTAGAGTTGGGGAGATCAACTTTTGAAATTTCACCCCAAGAAGTTGAGAACGGCTGTTTGGCAATGTAGCATAGCTAGCGTGTGAAGGTATAATTTTGTTCTTTCGCCCTATATCTAGCGAAGAAGAATGTGCTTCATTCCATATTACCTCGCGCATTTGCTGGCCGAAAATGTAGACCAGTGCCTTTCCATCGTGAAGCTTTTGTCGACAACTTTGCTTGTTAGAGAGCAGAGCGTATTCTCAAACTTTTGACTCTTGACTCTTATGATCCTTGGAGCTTCTTGTATTTTTGGAGACTACGCTTCTCACTTTGGCGTGCCAGAGGTATTCCAAGGGGATATTCGTACACAGTAATATAAGGCTAGTTGTAGTAACCATAACCCACTTTTTTTTTGTTTTTTTTTTTTGATCAAACTCCATCTCGGTTACTTATCTCGAGGTGGCCAAAAGTTATCTGACTTAAATCATTTAACTTAATTTGTTCAAAATCTCATTAAATGTAATTTTATTGATTCCAAAATATTTAAAACTCAAATAATCTAAATTTAATACGATCAAAAAATCCAAATAAATCTAAAATACAAAAAAACTAAAAATATAATATACTTAAATTTGATGCATTTAAAATATGATAAAGGTTATACCTACCCAGTATATTTATAACATAATAAACTTAAAACTCGCATATCTAAAATACAAAATACTTAAAATTCCTGCATTTGAAACATGAAGTACTTCGAACTTGACTTTACTCATTGGTTTGCCACCTCCATTCTAACTCATATAAAAGCTAAAAAAGAAACGAAAAAAATTAAATAAAAAAAAACCCTTAAATCACATCGATTTGAATAGAAAAATTGCAAAAATATGATAAAGATTTGTAGCTATTTTCATCAATGTAATGCTAAATTTTTTTCAGGTGTGCTCATCTTCGGCCATCAATATTTGACCCTTTCCCATATCCTACGGTGTAAGACTCTTGCACCAGGATGTCTTTCTGTTGGGTAATTCTACAGCTGTGGCTAGAAATGGTTGAGCACTCGAGATACCCAAACAGACTGCTCACGAAACCATGATCCTTTAATTCACCTTGGAAGCTACTCTAATACGACAGATTTATTTTTCGCCTGCTCAAAATGTTACGACAACAAGTTCTATTATCTATTTCCAGTGTAAATAAGAATTTGCTTGGACAAGACATGAATTTGACTGCGAGATTGCAGATCTTGTAGTCATTTTGGCAGTTGTAATCCATCCACTTAACTCTGCGGGGCTGTTTCGTGGTAAATGATAGTTACAAACGAATTGCCAAGCACCTAAAATCGACCCTTCACAAGAAATGGAAGTGATGGGAAAGCCTGTACATCAAATAGTAGCTAAGACCCTTCATAGGCAGCAAACATCCCATTGCAATGGACCATGAAATCATCAAACTCCCAATACTTTTGCAGCTTACAGATGCTTTAGTTTCTTAGCTCACTTGGATCTGAGTAGCTTGAGCAACATCCTTGATATTGTTTTTGTCACACCATTACACTGGCTCTGCAAGAGCAGGAGCAGCTGAGTTAAAACTCCAGCACGAATTGCTTCTTCCCTTGCCTGTAAAGAATCAGTGCATATGACTATCAGTGACCTTACAGCGCTTTCACTGCCTTCATGGTCTGATACCCTGAAAACCATCTTCACAATAGTGTTAACACCATTAGGATCATTGATCACGGCTTCTTTTGCACTCTCTAGTTCCAGAAGAAGCTCGATTACTTCCATGACTTTGGGCGCCAATGTTCTTTGATGCCTTTCAGCATCAGAAATGTATGTTAAGAGTACATTGATGGCACCCTCTTGAATCAAATACTCACGATTTGATTCTAAGCAGCACAATGCAGATATGGATTTGACTGCTGCTTCAGATACTTCATAATTCTGATTAACGGCAAGAGCAACTATACTCTGCAAGAGTTCCCGGCGTTCGCCAATCAAGGAACAGAGCTCTCTTGTCACCAGAGATGATGATATCGCCTCAACGAGACCACATAAACTCACTTTGATAATTGTAGTGCCTAGGTTAAACAGAAGTTGAAAACATTCCAATTTAGACTCTTCTTTTAGCATATTCAAGGATTCAAATTCCTCAAGGGGCAGCAATTTCAGAACACAAGAGAGTGCTTGTTCCAAAAACTTAAGGCGCACATGGGACAGTTCTGTTTCTGCTTCTCCAAAAATGACTTTCAATAACAAAGGCAAGAAGCCTAATTGGAGCATATAAGAACCTTTAGACGGTGACTCCTGGGTTAGAGTTTGTATGGTCTTGAGTGTCTGAAGCTTCTTTTCCAAGATCACATCATGAGATTCAAGGTTGTGCTTAAGTGAAGCTAAGAGATCGACGTTATTCAGACAGTAAGGGTCGAATTGAGGACCCTTTTGCAGCCATTGATCAATCAAATGACGAAGAGTGTGATTAGGGACCATGGATACATCATGAAGCTTCTGCATTGTGACAGGACATGTGAGATGACCTGCTGCAAGCCATTTCTCTATGCTTGATCTATCATAGGTTTGGCCTGTGCATAGAGTCACTGGATCTTTGAACAAGTCTAGACTAATTGGGCACCTGAACAAGTGAGGTATGGGCATTTCAGATTGTTTCATGGAACCAAACCAACCAGATATTCCAGAAGAACAGAAGTATTTGATGGGACGGGCTGAAGTTTAGAATCTAATTAGGTTCTAATGCGCCCAAAAGTTTATAGCAAGGGAACAGGTGATGGGAGAGATGGATGTCAGCACCTCCAGTCCATTATTGCCACTTCCAGCAGCAGGCAAGATTTTGACAATGAAGGGAGTTCTGTCTGTGCTGTCTTCAATGACAAAAAAAACACATGCGAGGGATAGAGAGTGAAGGGAGCAAAAAGTGCAGTCTTAGCTGGAGGAATCAGATGAGAACACCGGTATACAAACAATAAATGGCATCAAAGATGAGGGAGGGGCCTTATCTTAGTGCAAATTAAGAATAAGATTGCAACTAATGATATAGAATAACTATGGGAATGGTCCCCTCAAACTTTCCCTCTACTTTTTCTTCACCCAATCAGTGCAGTCAACCTGACCCACCTAAAGAGAAAATTTATTTTAATTGAGCTTGCCTTTTGAAGTTTGAATAATTGAATCCAGCCCACTTCACAGGATTCATGAGGACAACATTACAATGGGATATAATACTAAGATGGAACCAGGGCTAAAAAAAAAAAAAAACATAAATACTTTAAATTAGATATATTTTAGATGTAAATTTATATACATTAAATAATTATAATTATAATCATAACGGTTAGTTATATATTTTAAATTTTTTATGCATAATTTCACTTAATAATAAAATAATAAATGTGTATTTAATAATAATAATAATAATAATAATAATCATAGTGTAATATAAATTTATCTATTCTACATCAAATTAACTATATTCATCTAGTGGAGGCCGTACGTAAAATGGATATAGCTTGGGAACAATGTGCGCAAACTGAATTAAATTGTGTGAACATGGTTACTGTAGAACTTTTTAGCCTTCTCACATTTAAGTCGCTTGATGATGGTCAGAAAGACTGAGGTTTATGCCTCCGTTGTTCATACAATCAGGCCAGTCAAATTGGGGCACTGTTATAGATGACACTCAAATCAGGCAGCCATTACATGTTAGCCAAGCAATATCTTGTACAGTCAATTCCTACATGGTCCACGATAGCTCATTCAAAAGGAAGTTAAAAAAAAAAAAAAAAAACCTTCTAGATCCTTAATTTATTCAATGTGCAGACAAATATATGAAACTTTATAATAGAATTAGCACGCGGATCTATAATTTTGTTTTTATTTGTGGTGATAAATTGATATCATATAAGTAGATTTAATAAATGTAAAACGAATTCATTGAAGTAACTTGTAGTCAAACCCTCAAAATAAATTATTTTATGCATCATTAGAAAGAGTACCTAATTCATCAAAGAATTCAGAAATAGAGTTGTTAAGATTTTCCCATTTATGCTAAAAGACATAGATAGAGGGTGTATAAAATGAAGATTGAGGATAATGTTTTTGGGTATGCACTTGTATTTTCAATAATAAATTATAATTGATCAATTAATAACGATTTAGTTGATTAATATTATTTGATAAATATTACTAAAAATAGTTTATTTAAAGACACTCCTCAACTCACTTTTTTAAAAAAAAAAAGTAACTTAATAGTTACAAATAAATAGCTAAAATGTTATTTTCTCAAAAAAAAAAAAAAAAGTAAATAAAAGTGTTAACTAAGTTAAGATAGTTTAGTTGCCCAATCACCTTAAGATACTAAAAAATAAATAGGACACATCTATTTTTAAAATTTAATAGATAAATATATTGAAATTGAATAAATAGCAATCGTTTTAATTGAAATATATTAATATATATAGGTAAGTTCATTTATTTTCTACCATCTCATTCTTGCTACCTAGCATCTGATTTCAATTTGTAATCCAAAGTGAGGTTTGAATTTTCTGAGCATGTAGGAGATAAGATACACACACGTACGTTGGTGAAGAGATGGAATAGCAAGAGAATTTGCTTAAGCAAGCGGGGAATGGAATCAATCTAGTTGGTTATTGGGCTACTTGGCTATGACCTTTTGACTTGCCCAAACTCCCACCATGGGCTAGCATTTTATTGATTAGTCAATTTATAGCAGCTAGTGGGAGTCCAGTTTCTTCCCTCATCTCGATTCTACGAGTAGGAGGTATCATATCAATTTGATTTGATGCAATTGTTGTTTATTGACCCAGCTGATTGGCATCCCCTTGTACACTTTTTCTGTTTTTAGTATGAAACGCATATGGCTTATTCAGCACAAAGTACTTAACTTTTCTACAAATACCATAAGTTAGTGATCGTTATGCGTCTTTTCCCATGGAATTTAGAAGGTATGCCACGCAGATCAGAGAGTTGTGTACGTTAAATTATTAGGTCAATTACGTGTATCGGATAGATGACATAATCAGATTTTTATGATTCATACCGAGAGTATCATGCATGGGTATATGCGAGCGGCCTTCATTAGTTTAAATCCGGGTCTTTTTGTGTATATATGTCAATATCATGTGGGGGAGTGTGCGTGAGAGAGAGAGAGAGAGAGAGCAGACCGAAGAGGCAAAGGCACAAATGAATCTTAGAACTTTAAAGATTAATGGGGAAGAAATTTGGGCTTTGAACGCTATACCTTTTCAGCCATTGGATGGAAGTTCGGAACAATTAAGCTTCCTCTAACAGCGAGAAAGTAATGGCCTTACGCAAATACCAAGAGCCTGGTCAATCACAACTTCCTAAAATTGGAAATCTTGCAATACAGAAAGGCGCACAGGACAGTTGTACAACTTAGAAAATGCCCTACTCTAATCCAATGTAATTTTTGATTCCCCTGACAAGGAGACGAGTTTAATACGTATATTAAGGCGCATCCCGAGATTTAAATCTGGCAGTCCAATGACAAGTAAGGTTTCATCTCCGCCATGTAGTGAGAATGACCCTAAGGTTTTATATTCAGTTTTTGACGATTAGAAAATTTTTAGTGTTACTAATGCTTCTGTTTAAGCATGATTATTCAAAGAATTTAATGAAACAAACTCATAAATGAGAAGGGGAGCAATGCAAACAAAGAAGAGGAGTGAGCTAACTATTCAACAAAAGGTGTTGGCAAGCTATTATAAGAGAACATCACATGATCAATTCCATGTTCCAACAAAAAGGTGTAATGATAGACTGTATAGGTCAATTTTAAGGGGATTCTATAGACAACTGAAGTTCAATTAGACGATGAGCTACATATAGTTGAAAAGATATTTTAGCGTACTTTCCACCAGCGCTAAAGACGCATTGCACTAGCCAATTTCTAAAAGAGACAACAATTAGATCGGGAGGAATAATCTGTTGAACTATATAGGTGAAAAGATATGCAAGTCTACTTTGAAACACAATAAACAAGACATGATTTGGAGTGGAGTTCTATTTGAATTTATGAGGAACATTAGGGTTGTAATGTTGAAGAGAAAGGAAATAATTTGAAAAGATTATGACATGAAAAGAAAGAAGTTTGAATATGATTACAAGTATGTTAATTGTATGATTTGATCTATGCTAGCTTTAATTAATAATTATTGATTTATGCAATTATAATTATACGATCTTAACATTTTGAATTTGAACATTCTCAACCTCTTAGATAAGATCTTGTTGTCAGTTGTTCTTATAAAGAAAAATTTTCGAATGGGATTGTAATAAAAAAGGCAAGATCCCAAGATTTCAAAATGAAGTGAACTATGTCTCTTCAATAGGAAAAGGTCACTACGAGATATGAAAAATTGACAAGAAGTTTAAAGAACCAATTAAGACTTTGATTCTAAAACAACAAGATTTAGGCGAATAGAGACCAAAATTGACATAATCAAACAAATGCAAATACATAGTCGGTTAGAGACTTGTAAATATAATTTTGAAGTTCATTTTAGATTTTAGCCAGTGTCCAAAATGAAAACAAATTGAAAAGAGCAACAACAAGTAAGTTATTATTATGCACAAATGACTTTGTAAACAAAACAATTAAAAAACATAAACAAATGATCAAAAATGTTATCTTAGTAAGAGAGAAAAATAAAGAAACGAAAGAACAAAGTGTGGTATAGTGGAAATTTTTCCTTCTTTGTCAGAAAGTTTTGTGTTTAGGGTCCAGTGAACTAAGTTGTAAAAGCAAGAGTGCTCTAATGTAAGATTTTGATTAGGTAATCAAAGAAAGAGAATTAATGTGCTTTATTGTGAAGTATTTGTTAAGGAAACAAAAGGAAGAAAGTTAGTACACTTTAGTGTATTTTTGATTTGGTGATTAAAGTGTTTCAAAGGGGTTTAATCTTCCCTCATTGAAGATGATTGTGATAACAAATTGTGAATACCTACGGGGGGCTTAAGGAGTGAACATTAGCTCGTGAAGAAGTCAAAATACTATAAATCTCTTATGTTTGATGTTGTTCCCACAGCCTTATATAGGTTGTAATTGTTGTCAAGTAAGTTTAAGTGTGCAAGAAAATAAAGCCATATGGAAGGACAAGAAAGTAAAGTCACGTAGGAGAGCAAGAAAGTAAATTAGCAAAGTAAGGGCAAGAACGTAAATCTGCCACATAAGCCCTATTAGGGTTTCATGAAAGCTAAAGGTCTTAGAAGACAAAGCTAGTAGGTCGATAATTCAACCATTAGGAAAACATATACAACCGGCCAACCAAAGAGACAATTAAGAAAAACCCTACCCTAAATTGAAAAATAGCATAAACGGCAAAGGTGGGTGATCGGCCAAAGAGAAAACAAGGGAGGAACGGTTGGACAGCAAAGAGAGACTACATAGCTAGACAGTAAGAGAGGGTGGATGGCAAATCACAAATCAGAAAAGGTGGAACGGCCAAACAAAAAACAACATGCCAAAACCAAAGAGTGAATGACAAAACCACCACTAACTGAAAGAGAAAGGACGTCCAACCAACCATTTGGCCAGTACAAAGAGAGACCATCCAAAGAGAGAAACCGGCCAACACAAGCTAAACAGTAAAACAATCAACTAGCAAAAGAGGTGTGGACGGCAAGGAGGAGAACGGCCAAGCCAAGGTGAACGGCAATAAGGAGAGCATAGTCATAACACACCAACAGCAAGTGAGACCTTGGTGAGTCAAAACCCTCCAACAAGGAAGAGTAAACTGGCTAAACAACAAGAGTGAACACATGGCAAACCAAGGGAGACCTTGGACAGCAAGGGAAACCGGGCAATGGCTGGAAGGAAACTGTGTGACTTACGGTAAGAGGAGTGGCAAACGTACTAGTGGTAAGAGAGGAGACAACACATAGTCTGTAAGGGAAGAGAGGAGAAACCGTGAAAGAGGAGACCACTGTGAAACGGACAAGGGCAAACCAGAAACGTGTGTGAGGTGTGTGACCAGCAAGGCATGCAAACCAGAAATGGACGTAAATCATGAAACCAGCAAAGCGTGCAAACCAGAAACGTGTGTGAGATGTGAAACGCCAAACCAGAAACGTGAAGTAGGTTGTGAGACATGGAATGGCAAGTCAGAAATGTGAGGTGAATTGTGAGACTGTGAAAGCAGGAACTGTATGAAACAACCTAATAAAGGAATTCGGCAAAGCATTGAAAGAACTTAGCGTATTTCCAGATTTTTTCAAGAGAAGTTAGAGAGTATTGTGGTGAAACTCTAAGCGACAGTGAAGTAGCCATTCAATTCAAGAGAGGCAAGATAAGTTAAAAGAAGGGTAGACACAGTAAGTGACACTCTTTGTATTGTACTTGCTTAGTATTTGCAATAGTGAAATGAGCAGAGGATTAAGAAATCCATTGTAAGTAGTATTCTCAAATATAGTGGATTGTCTCAGTAGAGGGAGAGTCCCTACCATCGTGGATGTACGTTTGATGGAACCACATAAATCTCGTGTGTCCATACTTTGTTTTATGTTCTGTGTTTTGAATTGAGTTGTGAATGCAGCTAAAGTATTAGCCAAACCATAACCTAACGAAGACCTAAACAAGAACATCCAAATTATTTATTAGGCAAGATGTCTGAAAGGTGATTTTGGGGACTATTGTGATTAGTAGGTAACAATAGATCTACCTTAGTTGAATATAAAAAAGGGTTCATTTTTAAGAAGAGGTTAAAGTTGTTCACATATTTGCGAATGGTGGTGATGCTGATTCACCCCCCTCTTAGTATCACAAACTAGTAGATCCTAGGGAGAAGTTAGGAACTTTAATTGGTATCAAAGTACAGGTTCACCAGTTTGAAACTTAATAGTTTGGTGTACTAGTTTGAAAGGTTTCAAAAGTTTTAACTGGTTCAGCATACTGAGAAATGGAAGTCGGTACCAGCACCCGCACTACTTACAACAAGAAGGTTCCAATCTTCAACGAAACCAACTATCATATGTGGAGAGCGAGAATGCAAGTGGTATTTGCAACCATGGGTATGAACGTGGTGAAATCCATATAGGAGGGCTTTGTGGCTTTAGAAGAAGGTAAAGACCCAACCCCAGAGGAATTAAAACAATTTGAGATAAATGGGAAGGCCTCAAACATCATCATTTTAGCATTAATAGATGCTGAGTATGCTAAAGTTATGGACTGCAAATCTGCTAAGGAGATATGGGACAGATTGCAGAAAGTCTATAAAGGTGATGGCAGAATGAAGGAGGCCAAGTTTAAAGTTTTCAAGGAGAGATATGAATCTTTCAGAATGCAAAAAAATGAGATAGTCCAAGAGTTCTTCACTAGAGTTATTGATGCTATAAATGATTTGAGAAGTCATGGGAAGAACAAGGACTCATCTATTGTGAAGAAAATTCTAAGAATTCTACCTGAGAGGTTTGCCTTAAAGGTAGTAGCCATAGAGGAGAGTAGAGATCTCAATTCTATGTCTTTGCATGATCTCTAGTGCAATCTCATTACATATAAGATAAGGATAAAATCAACAGAGAGCTCCTTAACATCGAAGGTATCAAAGGAGGTAGCTTTCAAAGCTATGAAATACTTGAAGATAAAAGAAGAGGAAGAATTATCCAGTGAGGATAATGATGATGATGAGGAAGAAAGTGAAGATGGAGTGTTGACATACTTCATAAGGAAGTTCAAAAAGGAGTCTAAGAAGGGAAAAGGATAGTTGTCCTTGAGATGTTATTGTTGTGAGCAGACTGAACACTTTACTTCTCAATACAAAGTGAAACTTGATGATGAAGATGAGGTTGGTGATGATGAGCAGAATTCAAGGTGGAGAAAACCATCATTCAAATCAAAGAAGTCCAGCAAGAAGATTGTCAACCCACAGAAGAAAAAGAGAGGCTCATTCAAGAGTTATGTGAGTCAAATAAAAGAAGTTGATGATGAGGAAAACGAAGACTCATCAATAAGCATGCCTTTATGGCATCAGCTTAAGGTGGTAGTTTAACCTCTAAAGAGGAAGAGGAGGTTGATGAAGAAGAATCAGATCTTGACGCTGAGTTAGAAACAACTTTAAAGGAGATAATTAGAAGGGACAGAACCATAAGAAGGTTGGAGGCTCACATAAAACAAGTTGAAGCAAAGTCTGAGGAAGCAAAAAGTCAAAAAGATGAAATAAGAACTGAACATATTGACTTGAAGAGAAGATTTGAAAAATAGATCAAAATATGTGAAGACCTTACAATAGAATTTGGCTTAAGGGCTTCAAAAATTGAAGAAATGGAGAAAGAGTTGCCAAAACTTCAGCAACAACTCAAAAGGAATGAAGAGAACTTACAAAAGCTTGAAATGATATGAGAAACAAGTTCTACAAGAGATAAGAAGAGTGGAGAGAAAGTGTAGCAATCTGAGGTTGCATTGCCTAAAGATAATAAGATTTGCCATAAAAGTTGAAAGAGAAGGTTGTGACTCAGGATAAGATAGCTGAGAATAAAGAAGATTTGAAAAAGCAACCTAGGGTGGCAAACAAAAATGAAGAAAAGAAGGTCAGCTAGTAGAGGGTTACGACTAAACAGAAGAAGGAGAAGAAGTTGACTGAAATGAAAGTCACATAAGCAAAGAAACCAGCAACTTTGCCTACACAACAAGTAATAAACAAAAGAAAACAAGCTGTGAGTAGACCTAAGAAAAGGTAGTTTCAAGATCACTATCTTTATTGTGGAGTTTAGGGTCATAAGGCGAGTAACTACTGGTGGAGAAGGCCAGTATATGTCTTCAACTTGAGAAGGTTGAACTTCAGAAGAGGAACAATTAATAATAACCTATATGTATTTAACTCAAAGAAAGGCCAACTGATAACCATAGTATATGTAGACGACATCATTTTTAGTGGGGATCACTCTGAGCTGTGCCAAGATTTTACACAAAAGATGAGTAAGGAATTTGAGATGTCATTGATTGTAGAAATGACTTAATTTCTTGGATTATAGATAAAATAGTGTGAAGAAGGTATTTTTATTTCTTAGACAAAATATGCCAAAGAGATGCTGAAAAAGTTTGGCATGGAGGATAGTAGAACTATTAGTACCCTTATGACAGTGGACTGTAAGTTAACAAAAGATCAGGAGGGAAGAAGTACAAACCCTATAGAGTACAAAAAGATGATAGGGAGCCTTTTGTACCTTATAGCATCAAGCCTTGATCTTATGCAAGCTGTGTGCATTACCAGTAGATTCCAAGCTGATCCTAAGAAATCTCATGTGTTGGTAGCAAAAAGAATCTTAAGATACCTTAAAGGGACATTGGAAATGGGTTTGTAGTATCCAGCCATGAATTTTGTAAAACTACGAGCATACACTAATGTAGATTGGGCAGGAATTATAGATGATAGAAAATCAACCAGCGGCTACAACTTTTACTTAAGTTCAAAGTGTGTTACATGGTTAAGTAGAAAGCAAAACAGTGTTACTTTAAGCACAGTTGAGGCTGAGTATATGGCTGCTTGTGTAGCATGTACTCAAGTGATATGGATACAAAGACAATTGACAGACTTGGGTGTTGAAGTAAAGTTAACAGTGAGTGTACTTTGTGATAATCAAAGTGCTATTGATCTCAGCAAGAATCCGGTTTAACATTCAAGGATCAAGCATATTGACATCCAATATCACTTCATTAAAGATCAAGCGGAACAGGGTACAATTTAGTTGGAGTATATTGGCACTAAAGATCAAATTTCAAATATTCTAACTAAACCTTTGTCCACAAACTGTTTGAAAAGCATAGATTAAGTCTATCTGTGCAAATGCCTCCTCAAGCATGAAGTTCAGTTGAATCCTCCATCTTTACTTTGCGAGTTTCTTAGATATGCAATTGGTTGGCAAAGAGGGAGAGAAGCAACAGTGCAAGGGGAGCTTTTAAGAAAGGGGGAGCGCATATTTAGGGGGAGTTGAAATTGCTGTATAATGGCTTTTGTTGTAAGTGTTGCCAACAATTATAAGAAGGAGATTGTTGTTTCCATAGACTTGTATAGGTTATAATTGTTGTCAACTAGGTTTAGTGTGCAAGAAAGTAATAGAAGGGCAAGAAAGTAAATTTACCACGTAAGGGCAAAAACATAAATCTACCACGTAAGCCCTATTAGGGTTTCATGGAAGAGAGTATATAAAGGCCTTAAAAGACAAAGCTAGTGGGTCGGCAATTCAACCATTCAGAAAACCTATACAACCGGCCAACCAAAGAGACAATCAAGAAAAACCCTATCCTACACAGAAAAATAGCATAAATGGAAAAGGTGGATGATCGGCCAAAGAGAAAATAAGGGAGGAACTGTTAGACAACAAAGAGAGAGTACATGGCTGGACAGCAAGAGAGGGTGGATGGCAAATCAGAAATCAGAAAAGTTGGAACAGCCAAACATAAAACAACACGCCAAAGCCAAAGAGTAAACGACAAAACCATCACCGGCTAAAAGAGAGAGGACATCCAACCAACCATTTGGCCAACACAAAGAGAAATTGTCTAAAGAGAGAAACCTGCCAACACTAGCTAAACAGCAAAGCAATCAACCAGCAAAAGATGTGTGGACGACAAGGAGGAGAATGGCCAAGGCAAGGTAAACGGCAATAAGGAGAGCACAATCACAACACACCAACAGCAAGTAAGACCTTGGTGAGTCAAAACCCTACAACAAGGAAGAGTAAACTAGTTGGACAGCAAGAGTGAACACACAGCAAACCAAGGGAGAACTTAGATAGCAAGGGAAATTAGGCAACGACTACAAGAAAATTGTGTGACTCATGGTAAGAGGAAAGGCAAATGCATCAATGGTAAGAGAGAAGACAGCATACAATCTGTAAGGGAAGAGAGGAGAAACCATGAAAAAGGAGACCATCGGGAGAGCAAACCAAGCTGCTCAGAGGTGTGAAATAGACAAGGGCAAACCAGAAACGTGTGTAAGGTATATGACTACCAAGGCGTACAAACCAGAAACATACATGAGTCGTGAAACCAGCAAAGCGTGCAAACCAGAAACGTGCTTAAGACGTGAAATGCCAAACCAGAAATGTGAGGTAAGTCGTGAGACGTGGAATGGCAAATCAGAAACGTGAGGCGAACTGTGAGACGATGAAAGCAGGAGCTGTGTGAGACAACTTAAAGAAGGAATTCGGCGAAACATTGAAAGAACTCAACGTATTTTCAAATTTCTTCAAAAGAGGTTAGAGAGTGTTGTGGTGAACTTCTAAGTGGCAGTGAAGTAGCCATTCAATTCAATAGAGGCAAGACAAATTAGAAGAAGGGTAGACACAGTAAGTGAAACTCTTTGTATTGCATTTACTTAGTATTTACAATAGTGAAAGGAACAGAGGATTAAGACATTTATTGTAACTATTATTCTCAAGTATAGTGGATTGTCTCGGTAAAGGGAGAGTCCTTACCACCATGGATATAAGTCATGTTGACGGAACCATGTAAATCTCGTGTGACCTTACTTTGTTTTACATTCTGTGTTTTGAATTGAGTTATGAACGCAGGTAAAATATCAGCCAACCCATAACTTAACGAAGACCTAAACAATAACATCTGAATTGTCTATTGAGCAAGGTGTAAAAAGGTGAATTTGGGGACTATTATGATTAGTAGGTAGCAATAGATCTACCTTAGTCGAATCTAAGAAAAAGTTTTCTTTTAAGAAGAGGTTGAAGTTGTTCACATATTTTTGAATTGTGGTGATACTGATTCACCCCCCTTCTCAGTTTCACAAACTAATAGATCCTAGGGAGAAGTTGAGAACTTCATTTGATTTCTTTTTTCCTTACTTTCTTATGTATTCATTGATATTGTGATTGTTAAATATCCAAATGCACCGTACTCTCACTTGTTTGTGCTTTCATATGATTACACATTATTCTTGAGCTAATGATTGGGTTGCACTTTTTAGTTTGCTATGTTTCTTAGACAACCAATTGACTCCATTTCTTAGATTACCTTACACTTAAGAACTAACAAATGGTATAATGTTAAGGCACAATTTTTGATAGGCTTAATATTTTGAGCTAACATTTGCATCTATTAAGTTATGCTATTAATAAACATCCTTTTTATTTCTTATGATTTTGCTTTTATGAATTAAAACAAATAATGAAAGTTTATTTGTAATTGATTAATTATAGTTTATAAATTATTACCATTGATTGTTTTTATTCCAGATTCAGTTGTGATTGGGTGATAATAATAGGGAGAAACTTTCTTTTAATATTAGAGATATGCATATTTGTATGAATTTTTGAATGATGATGTTTATGCTAATGTTTTTACTTTCTCTATTACTAAATCTATTTGGAATTCACTTGAAAGTTATTATTTTACTAACCTAAATATTATGATTGCTAAGCATGTTAATGATGGCAAGCTTATATAGGGAAATTATTTTTATCAATATAGGAAGTTTCAACAAGAAGGATGTTGTTCTTATAACCTTGTATGGGTTGTAATTGTTGTAAACTAGATTTAATGCAAGAATAGAATAGTAATATGAAGCCATATAGAGGGGCAAGAAAGGAAATTCGTCATAGCTACAGTAAGCCTTACTAGGGTTTTCATAGAAGGAAGTGTATAAACCAAGACTTATTTCCTTTTAGGATAGCACATGTACACCAGAAAAAGGGGACACGGATACAGACTAGAAAAGGGTGAAACGCATGAGACCAAAGGAGATGTGAGATCAAAAAAGGGTGAAACTCGTGAGATGTAAGACCTAAAGACCGTATGACGATAACACCAGAAAAGAGTGAGACCGTGAGATAGTAAGACAGTGAGATGGTGAGACCAAGAGATGTGTGAGACAACTTAGAGAAGAAATTAATGAAGAATTTGAGAGAACTTAACTAATTTTCATATTTCTTTAAGAGAAGTTAAAAAGTGTTTTGGTGATCTTCCAAGCGGTGCTGAAGCAGCTTATTCAAATCAAACAGAGGTAGGACAAGCTAGAAGAAGGGTAGATACAATAAGTGACACTTTTTGTATTGTGATTGCTTTGTGTTTGTAATAGTAAAAGGAGTAGAAGATTAAGATATCCATTGTAATCATAGGGGATACCATACTAGTATTCTCAATTATAGTGGATTGTCTTGGTAGAGGAAGAATCCCTACCATCGTGGAGTATGTCTCATGGGTAGAACCACGTAAATCTCTTGTGTCCTTACTTTGAATTTACATTCTGTGTTTTGAATTGAGTTGTGAACAATGCTAAAGAATCATCAAACCCATAACTTAAAAGAAGACCTAATCAAGAACAACTAATCCGTGTGATAGGCAAGGTATCTAAAAAGTAACTTTGGGGACTATTGTGACTAGTAGGTAAAAATAGATCTATCTTAATTGAATCTAAGAAAGAGTTCATTTCTGATAAGAGTTTAAGTTTTTCACCTACCAATTAAAGGGGGTAATATTGATTCACCCCCCTCTTAGTATTACAGACTAGTAAATCCTAGGGTGAAGTTGGGAACTTCAATTAGTATCAGAGCATAGGTTCACCAGTTTGAAGCTTAACAGCTTGGTGTACTAGTTTGAAGGGTTTCAGAAATTTTAACTTGTTCAGCATACTAAGAAATGGATGCCCGTACCAGCACCAGCACCAGCACTACTTACAGTAAGAAGGTTCCAAATTTCAACGAAACCAACTACCATACGTGGAGAGCTAGAATGCAGGTGGTATTTGCAACCATGGGCATAAATGTAGTGAAATCTGTATAGGAGGGTTTTATATCCCCAAAAGAAGGTAAAGATCCAACCCCAAAGGAATTAAGGTTGTTTGAGATAAATGAGAAGGCCTTAAATGTCATCATTTCAGCATCAACAGATGTTGAGTATGTTAAAGTTATGGATTGCAAATCTGCTAAAAAGATATGAGACAGAGTGTAGAAAGTCTATAAAGGTAATGGCAGAATGAAGGAGGCCAAGCTTTAAGTTTTCAAGAAGAGATATGAATCTCTCAGAATGCAGAAAAATGAGACAATCCAAGAGTTCTTCACTAGGGTTATTAATGTTGTAAACGATCTTATAAGTCATGGGAAGAACAAGGACTTATCTATTGTAAAGAAAATTCTGAGAATTCTACCTAAAAGGTTTGCCTTGAAGGTGAAAGCCATAGAGGAGAGTAGAGATCTCAATTCTATGTCTCTGCATGATCTCTAGTGCAATCTTATTGCATATGAGATGAGAATAAAGTCAACTGAAAGTACCTCAACATCAAAGCTATAAAAAGAGGCAACTTTCAAAACTATGAGACACTTGAAAATAAGAGAAGAGGAAGAATCATCCAATGAGGATGATGATGATGATAAGGAAGAAAGTGAAGGTGAAGTGTTGGCTTACTTCACAAGAAAATTCAAAAAGGGGTCTAAGAAGGGAAAGGGATAGTTGTCCTTGAAATGTTATCGTTGTGGGCAAACTGGACACTTTGCTTCTTAATGCAAAGTGAAACTTGATGAGAAGACCATCATCCAAATCAAAGAAGTCTAGCAAGAAGACTGCCAACCCACAGAAGAAGAAGAGAGGTACAAGAGTTATATGAGCCAAAAAAAAGGAGTTGATGAGGAGGAAGATGTAAACTTATCATATAAGCATGCCTTTATGGCATCAGTTCAAGGTGGTAGTTCAACCTCTGAAGAGAAAGAGAAGTTTGATGAAGAAGAACTAGATCTTGAAGCTGAGTTAGAAGTAGCTTCAAAGGAGATAATCAGAAAAGGCAGAACCATAAGAAGGTTGGAGGCTCATATAAAACAAGTTGAAGCAAAGTTTGAGGAAGCAAAAAGTCAAAAAGATGAAATAAGGGCTGAACATATTGACTTGAAGAGAAGATTTAAAGAACAGATCAAAATATGTGAAGACCTTACAATGGAACTTGGTGACTTCAACAATTGAAGAAATTGAGATAGAGTTGCTGAAACTTCAGTAACAACTCAAAATGAGTGAAGAGAACTTGCAAAAGCTTGAAATGATAGGAGAAACAAGCTCTGCAAGAGAAAAGAAGAATAAAGAGAAAGTACAGCAATCTGAGGCTATATTTCCTAAAGATAATGAGATTTTACCAAAGAAGTTGAAAGAGAAGGTTGTGACTCAGAAGAAGATAACTGAAAATAAAGAAGATTTAAAGAAGTAACTTAGGGTTGCAAACAAAAATGAAGAAAATAAAGTCAACCAGTAAAGGGCTATGGCTAAATAGAAGAAGGAGAAGAAGGTGACTGAAATGAAAGTCACACGAGCAAAGAAGTTAGCAACCTTACCTATATAATAAGTAATGAACAAAAGAAAACAAGCTGTGATTAAACCTAAAAAGATGCAGTTTCAAGGTCACTGCCTTTATTGTGGAGTTTAGGGTCATAAGGCAAGTAAATGCTAGTAGAGAAGGTCAGTATATGTCTCCAACTTGAGAAGATTTGATGTTGCATAAAGAGGGAGACAATACAAAATTCAGAAGAGAACATTTGTCTTGAGTTCTTGCACATACTATCAAAAGCAAGGACACACTGATAAGGATTGTTGGTGGAAGCCCAAACCAGTAGTTTCAAAGAACAAGTTTGCTATATTGGTAGACATGGAACAGTATGAAAGGTGTGGGCAAGATAGCCATAATGCCAAGAGATGCATGACACTTCTCCCTAAGTAAGAGAAGGCACTCAATGACAAAGTGAAAACTATTGATACAGTCAAAACTGAGAAAAAGAATAAAACTATCTTCAAGCTAGTTCAAAAGAAGGAATATAAAGCTAAAAATGAGGTGGCTGATATAGTTGAAATTACACTAAAGGCTGACTACAAGGATAAACAATTGATCCTTGATAGTGGATGCACTTCACACATGATAGGAGACAAGAGTAAATTATTAAAGCTGAACAAGTCAAGAGAAAGTAGAGTCAAGTTTAGCAATAATGATTCACTCAACATCAGTGGTCAAGGGTCAGTAAATATTGGAAAAGGAAAGTTGAAAGATGTTCTACATGTTGAAGAACTCAGATATAATCTAGCATCTGTCAGCCAACTATGCAATAAAGACCATGAAGTGATATTAATAAAAACAGGTTGCCAAGTAATGAGTAAAGAAGGTAATACTGTTGCAACTAGGAAGAGAATAGTTGGAAATTTATATATGATTGATCAGGACAAGACAAGCAGTTGTTTACTTACGAAAGAAGAAGGAAACCAACTCTAGCATAGGAGGTCGGGAAACTTAACACAGAAGAACATAAGGAAGCTGACCACTACTCATGCAATCAAAGATATTCCTGACCTCAAGAAAGAGAGAGAGTATGTTTGCTTAGCATGCTCTAAAGGAAAACATGCCAAAAAGCAGTATAAGACCAAAAAGTTCAGTTTTGAAGCAGTGCTTGACATTATATATATTGATTTATGTAGGCCAATGAGAACAAAAGGGTTGAATGGTGAGAGGTACTTCATTTTGTTTATTGATGATTATTCTAGAAGGACCTGTATCATGCACCTTAAACATATGTCAAAATTTTTGAAATGCTTCAAGAGATACAGAAGATTGGCAAAAAATGAGAGTGGGAAGAAGATCCAAGTATTGAGGTCAGATCAAGGCACTGAATTCACAAATGAAGCTTTTGAAGATTACCTTGAGAAGTACGGAATTCACCATCAAATGGTAGCAGCAAGAACACGTCAACAAAACAAGGTGGTAGAGAGGAAAAATAGAGCTGTGGTTAAAATGGCAAGAACTTTACTGTTGGAATCCAAGTTTCGCACAAGATTTTAGACAGAAGCAACATTTACAGCCGTGCACCTATTGAACAGAGTCTTATTAAGGCCCAATACTGATAAGACTCCATATGAGCTATGGAGTGAGACTAGAGACGGTGAGACATGAGACCTAAAGATGGTGTGACGATAAGACCAGAAAAGAGTGAGACTATGAGACAATGAGACCAAGAGATGTATGAGAAAATGTAGAGAAGAAATTTGGTGAAGAATTTGAGAGGACTTAACGAATTTTTAGATTTCTACAAGAGAGGTTAGAGAGTGTTTTGGTGATCTTCCAAGCGGCAGTAAAGCAGCCTATTCAAATCAAACAGAGACGAGACAAGATAGAAGAAGGGTAGACACAGTAAGTGACACTCTTTGTATTGTGATTGCTTTGTATTTGTAATAGTGAAAGGAGTAGAAGATTAAGACATTCATTGTAATCATAAGGGATACCACATTGGTATTCTCAAATATAGTGGATTGTCTCGATAAAGGAAGAATCCTTACTACTGTGGAGTATGTCTCATGGGCAAAACTATGTAAATCTCTTGTGTCCTTGTTTTGAATTTACATTCTGTGTTTTGAATTAAGTTGTGAACAAAGCTAAAGAATTATCAAACCCATAACCTAAAAGAAAACCTAATCAAGAACAACTAATCCGTGTAATAAGCTGGGTGTCTAAAAGGTAACTTTGGGAACTAATGTGACTAGTAACACAACAATAGATCTACCTTAGTTGAATTAGAGAAAAAGTTCATTTTTGAGAAGAGTTTGAAGTTGTTTACCTACCAATTAAAAAGGGTACTACTGATTCACCCTCCCTCTTAGTATTACAGACTAGTAAATCCTAAGGTGAAGTTGGGAACTTCAAAGGAAATGTGCAAGATTATGACTATTACAATTGTTGCATGAATAATAAATCTTGTTAAACTTATTATAAAAATAATGAAGTTGAAAATGAATCATTAACCATAAAAAGAGGAGAATAATCAATATTAGAGAAAAATGCAAAGTGCTTAATGAAACAAAATTATGAGGTATCAATTTATTGCTCTTTTAAATCCTTGTTAGTTGATGATTCCAATGTTAAATTTGTTGGACATTAAATTCATCTAGAAATCATATGCAAAAATCATTTTATAAGCAATGTTATTATGTCAAGTTTGGTCATATTGCATATACATGTCATATTAGAAAAAGATTAAATGTTCATGAAGAGTATCACAAATGTTCATTCATTAGAAAAATCCATATACATATAACAGTAGTTATAAATATAAAAGGATCACAAGCATTAAGAAACCCATCAAAATAATATAATATGAAAAAGCATTTACACTTAAAGCTCATAGTTATAATTTCTTTCGTAATAAATGCTATAGTTATGACAATTATGATCACATGTAAGTATTCATTATGAAAAAGAAATGTTTATAGAAAATAAAGGAAGTAGTATTAAAGAAACTACAGGTAACCTAAGAATCCAAATACATTTAGGTACCAAAAGCTTCTATTTGAGTTGTTTTATAGGTTAAGAAGAGTTATGTCATCAACTAAGTAAGAAATTATTAGACATTACTTACCCATTTAAATGACATAGTAATAGAGATTAAAACATTTAAGTAATTTTACTAACTTTTTCTCCCATATTATGCTTTAATTAATTTATATTTCTATTATTGTGAGATTACTTGAGATGTAATTAGTAGCAATTTTTTTATGTACATGAAAAGTATATGGTTTGTGTAGCTCTCTTATAGGCTTTATATATAATAAATTTTTACATGAAAATCAATTTTTAATATATAAGTTTTTGATAGAAAATTTTTACTCAATTATACACTTTTTAATACCTCTTATTTCATGCGTAACTATTATTGCCATGATGAGCATATTGATTAATCAAGGCATCATTTGCCGAGGCATGCTGTGACGGCACACACTGTGTCCATGACCACAAGGGCAACATCTCCTGGGGCGTTTTGAGGGCCTGGGCTTTGGACGCCCCCGCAATCCGTGTCAGTCCATGCCCCGAGCCAATTGGCCAACCAGTTTGCACCATTTTGCATCCAAACAAGGTGCATGGTCGGCCCTTATCTCGCGTTTCACCTTGAGGCGTATTGGAAGCACTTAGGTACAAGTTGAGAATGGAATGATGGCCAACATTTTGACATATAAGCATGGAGCCTACAGGCTCGTTCGACCCTATTACCACTCATGCGCAATCGTGTAAACTGAGCAACAATCATACCAAGAGAACAACGTGCTCGAGAAGTTCTTTGAGCTAAAGAGCATGCAGAAGCACTTGGACGAATCGTTGCCCACGCTGCCTAGCTTGCTAAAGGAACAAGGAGTTATTCAACATTCAACATTATTGCTATCATTTATGAACCCAAATAATTTCAAATGCCTAAAATAAGAGTCTTTGATCATTTTAATAAGAGTCATAATAAAATTGTTTGAACTTATAATGGAATAAATTAGATTAAACAATAACATTAATAAGTCATCCATAAAAAGATGAAAAAGGGCTCAATGTGAACAAGAAGACACACGTAATGATTTAATATATTTTCTTTAAATTGGTAAAATCTTTTTGGATTACTTTTTGTCTATGAAAATATAGTTTATAAGTGATTTAACAAAACTTACCTCATAATTGTATTTGTGATAATGAAAATGTGAGAAGTATTTCATATTTGCATTCTAAATGTTTTTATTCTAAGTATTGATGAGATTGATGTTTAATTATGTTTGATACATGTTTTTTATTGAATTTGGATAGATATATGCATAAAAAATATTTTAAAGCTTTATGTCCAAAATGAAATAGTTAATTTGCCCAATTTTAAATGGTTGATTAATCTTATTTTTATGCCATATTGATTGACATTTCTAGCAATTGACTTTTCAATCCATGATTTAATTTAAGCATGCATTAGGTATCTTAATTGATTTATTTTTTATAGGTATGATTAGTTTTATGATGGATATATCTTATTATTATGACATGTGTTTAATTATATAATTGATTCATCGTCATTAAGCCATTTCAAATACATTGAAGTAATGTTTGTCATATCTTAATTGGGTTGTATTTTAACAAATTACATATTTTTCTTGCATAATTAAAAAGGAGGAGTTGTAATTATCTTTGAATTACGTTGATTAAAGCATGATGACAACATGGCTTAATCTTATGGATCTAAGTAATTGGATAATAAGATCACAACTGATTCTATCTTATAAGTATAAAAGTAAAGATGCAATGAATGGAAAAATTTTTATGTGAATATAATTAATGAAGTTAAGGAATATCAATAATTACTTTAGATCATGAATGACATAAAAAGTTTCATTAGCAATATCTTACCTTTGTATCACTTTCTAGTTTATGCCTTTCATGCGCTTAATCATTAAGATAATGATTTATGAGTAGGAATTATCTAGTTATACATGCTTGAGATTTTCTATTGGATGATCTTTGTATAGGCATATCATAATTTGCCTCTCTTAATGTTTAATTCATGGCTATGCTCACATTTATTATAGACTTTACATTCTTACTAAAGGATTTTGACTATGGTTGGTTTTACTCTTAAGGTTTCATACTAGTTCCATACCATTTAGGGAAAGCATATGTCTTATTAAAGATTGGTTAACTAATTTCATGTGTTTATATGAAAAAGATTACATTGATGACTCATTTAGCCATGTTTAAGACTTTTTTTTTTTCTAAGATTCATTCATTAATTATTATGGAATCAATTTTGTTATTGCTATATGACTCATGTTAGTTTGTTTAAGTCTCATGTAACTTAATGCTTAATATCTTAAAAGACATTAATATTATGCATTCCAAGTATTCGTATGTTTATATTAAGGCATAATATCATTGAACACTTTGCATAATATGATAGAGCAATTAATGCCTTCCTAATATTTTTATTCCTTTATTCTTATAAATAGGAAGTAATTAGTTGACATATGATTAAACCATAATTATAATTGTATGATAAAAGATATGTGTATATATATGGATTTCATTCTTTTATCTCTTATTTATCATATGTTGTTCCATTTATGATATTATATTAATGATTGATTCTTAGATATGTATGTGTGGTAAAAGGAATAATTGCTCAATTATATATGTTTGATTTACATATGTTATAATTTTTAAGTAGTCTTGAAATGTCATTCTCACTTTCACTTATATTGCTTGATTATATTTTGATGATACAAGCTTTAGCTTAAAGGAGAGAGACCTTTGTCATTTAGTATCATGTATCTTTTACTCTTTCATATGCTTTTAGTGTTTTGATATCACCATTAGCATTAGAATAATTCATATTTTCTTAACGCTACATCATAGAAGTTTTCTAGATTTTCAATTAGATATTTCTTTAAAGGAAAATATGTTTGTTGTTTGTATATGTATGATTATGTTATATTATTGAATTCTTTATACTCTCAATTTGATTTTACTTGCATATTTGAAATTTCATCATGATCAAATATATTTAAATGAAAGCAAGTTAATCATTTGCCTAAGTATATGCTTATCCTTATGCTTATCTTAAGTGGACTCATATTTATTAAAGAAGAGTATATTTACTTTATTAAGTACTTGTTTGAAAAAAACAAAAGGGAATATTTCAATGCATTATAAAGAAGTATGACACCCTTTTTGACCTATACATACCATTTTTATTTTTAATAAAAAGGCAGAGAAGTATGATACCTTTTTTGATCTAGGCACACCTTTATAATTTCAAACAAAAAGCTAAAAAAGTATGTTGGTGCATTAGTTCTTTAAATATGCTTATATTATTACTATTATTATTGTTATTATTATGGATAAGTAAATATGCTTATATTATTATTTACATCAATGTTTTGTTATCATAAGAAAAATAAAGATTGTTGAGAACCCAAGGTTCTATTTTTAATTTTACAAATTACAAAACATTAATTGTTACTAAAATGTTTGTTTAAGTATGATTAATGAAAAGATATAATCAATTAAATACATAAATAAGAAAGGAAGCAATGCAAGCAAAAGAAAAAAAAAAGAAAGAAAAAGGAGTTAGCCAACTATTAAATAAAAAGTAATGATATGTTATAATTAGAGAGCATTACATGATCAACTCAATAATAGAAAAGAAAACTTTCCAATTCAACAATGTTTATTAAAGGTTGAATTATAAAGGTTGGAGAATGGAGAGTCAAATGCTTAAAGAATACAATGAAATGAAAGATGACGAAGATCTACTTTAACTAAGACTATCTCTCAACTTATGTTAGTTTTATTTATCATTAGCTAATTACATGATATGGTAATTTTTTTCTCAAAGTTTTACATGATATTTTAACATATGAGGCAATGGATTAGGATCAATGGTATGCTAATGTGTGCATTTAATGAAGAAAGTGTTGAACCCATCTTTGATGACTAATATTGGATTTGTTGTCAACAACTATCATACATTTGTCTTTATTAATTTGATGTTATGAGTATCTTTGAAATGTATTTGTAGCATTTACAAAATGTTGGCAGCTAATTTATTTAAATGTTAAGAGTAAGTTAAATCTTGTGATTTGACCCATATATTCTAATTTGCTCATTCATGGCACATCTATTATGGATACTATTATCAAAGACAAGGGTATGTATAATGAATGGACCGTTGAACTTAAATAAATGGCTAATTGGATCATCAGTATGCGCTAACAACTGTTTAATGTGACTTGCATGTAACCAATTTAATCCTCAAGACTTATACATGACCAATTTTATTAAAACACATGACTTATTTTAAAAAAGGACACACAGTAAAAGGGCCATAAAAAAAGTGTTAGGTGGAATATCTTAAGAGGCCTTTTTATATGGGAATCAATGCTGACCGTTGGTGGTAAGGCAATCCTAAATTGAAGGCATATAAATATCCATGCAGCTACTAAAAGAAAATGTGAGAATAGCAAAAAGGAGAAGTGAAAATAGTAGAAAAATACAGAGAAAAATGAGTATATGTGCCCACACAACAAGAGGAATTATCTGAGAGATAAAAGAGAAAAGAGAGCACACAACAAAAGGATATCTAGAGTTTCTTAAGTCCTTTTTTCTTTTTTTCATATAAAAAAGGATATTCAAAAGGAAAAGATCATTTTTCCCTTAAAGCAGTCTATGCATATGGAGAAACTTTTCTTAGGGGAGTTTTTGTCATAACCTTTAAGGGTGGGAAACTCTTAGGGTAATTAAGAGATCATTGTTAGTGATTAAGAAGTAATCTTTTCACATTGGTTAAAAGAGATCCTTCAACTATATCATTTGTATCCCTTGATAGTAAAAGTTAATCATGTGATTTAGGAGAAATCCTATCACACTGTGGATATAGCTCACACATTATGAGTGAACCATGTAAAAAATTTATGTTTTTTTGTACTTATGCTTGCTTGATATTCATATAACCATTCTTACATAAAGAAATAAGATAAAAATAGATCATAGACTTTAACAAGTCATAGAGGTTTAATATGGACAGATTTATAAAAATTAAACATCTCACACTAATTTGCCCCCTTTCCCTCTTAGTGTAAGACCCAAGAAGATCCTTATTAGAAAGGCAAATGATGGAGCAATGACTTAAAAATAATGTAAATATTATCTATTAAAAGCCAACTTTCATAACTTTGTGTAATCAAATAAAAATAGATCAAATAATGACTATACATATTTGGAAAGATAGAGCATCTAGTTTCTAATGCCACTAACATTACATTAATTGAAGGTATATAGAGGAAACTTTTGCCAAAAAAGTTAAGAGTGTTAAAACTATAATAGGTAATTTTATGGGTAAAATTTTAGGTAATACCATAAATAGTTAGTGATAAATCAAGTGATAAGCTATATACTATTAAAAGATATTTAATAGTAGTTTCCAACAACAATAAAAATGCATTAATTGAAGGTATAAGGAGAAAATTATGGCTAAAATACTTATCCATGTCAAAACTATTAAAAAATATTACAATAGACAATTTCTTGAAGATGTAATGGTTAGATGGAGATGCATTAGACATGAGTTAATTATGAATAAAAGGATGTGTGAGTCTACTTTCAAATGCTAAAAAAAAAAAAAAATTTTTTAAAGTTAGGTAAATAGAGTTTTGATTAATTTTCTAGGAAGCATTATAACTATAAAGCTAAAGAGAAAGGAAATAATTTTAAAAGATTATAAGAAGAAAAGAAAGTTTGAATATGACCATAAGTATGTAAATGCATTATTTAATTTATGTTAGCTTAATTTATAATATTTAATTCACGCAATTAAGATAATAAGATCTTAGAATTTTAAATTTGAATGTTGTTAACCTCTTGGATAAAATAATGCATTCATTTACTCTTGTAAAAGCAATTTTTCAAATGGAATTAAGATCAAAACGGCAAGATCCCAAGAATTAAAAATAGAGTGAATTGTTATTTATTTCCCTTATGGAAATAAGATGCTAATGAAATATGAAAATTTGATAAGAAGTTTAAAGAACCATCTAAAAATTTCAATTTTGAAACATGAAGCTTTTAGTGAATAGAAATTAAAATTAATGTAATTGAACATATACAAATCTTTCTATAGAGATTGGAGCAATACTTCAAGGCACTTAGTATAGTGGAGGATGCCAAAAGATTGATAATGTTACCTTACACTTTATAAATGTCACAATGGTATGATATAGAAGGAGACATAATGATATCAAGAGGGGTACTGACACTTTCAGTACATGGGATGAGTTCAAGAAAGAACTTGAGTGACAATCTTATTTGAAGAATGTCAAAAAAGAGGCAAGAGCAAAGCTAAGGCATCTTTGACACAAAAGAAGCTTACAAAAGTATGTGAAAACGTTATTTGAAATTTTATTGGGAATCCACAATTGTTTCAACAAAAAGGCATTTTTTGCATATAATGATGACTAAAGTTCCCGATTTCACCCTAGAATCTACTAATTTGTGATACTAAGAGGGTGGCTGAATCAGTATCACCATAATTCGCAAAAATATGAACAATTTCAATCTCTTCTTAAAAGCGAATTCTTTCTCATATTCGACTAAGGTAGATCTATTACTACCTACTAATCACAATAGTCCCCAAAATCACCTTTCAGACACCTTGCCTATTAGGTCTTCGTTAGGTTATGGGTTGGCTGATACTTTTGTTGCGTTCACACAATTCAATTCAAAACAAAGAACGTAAAACAAAGTAAGGACACACGAGACTTACATGGTTCCGTCAACATGACGAATATCCACGGTAGTAGGGACTCTCCCTCTACCAAGACAATCCATTATACTTGAGAATACCAGTTATAATGGATGTCTTATCCTCTGCTCCTTTCACTATTACAAATACTAAGCAAGTATAATACAAAGAGTGTTACTTACTGTATCTACCCTTCTTCTATCTTGTCTTGCCTCTATTGAATTGAATGGCTACTTCACTACCGCTTAAAAGTTCACCACAATGCTCTCTAACCTCTCTTGAAGAAATATGAAAATACGTTGAGTTCTTTCAATGCTTCACCGAATTCCTTCTTTAGATTGTCTCACACAGCTCCTACTTTCATCGTCTCACGGTTTCACGACTTGCACTCATGCTTCTAGTATGCCATTTCATGTTCTAGTCTCACGCCAACGTAAGCTCTGGTCTTATGCCGTCGCACATTCTGATCTCACGCCGATGCACATTCTACTATTTGCACTTCTTCAGCCATATGTCATTTTATCTCTTTCAATCGATCACTCTATTTGGTCATTTCCCTCTTTGCTATCCACCCCAATTTTGGCCATATCGAGTTTTTCTCTCCTTACCTTGTTTGGCCATCAGGTTTCTCTCTCCTTCCGCCGATGGTGTGTTTTACCGTGCTTACTTGGTTGGCCGAATAGGGTTCTGTTATTCACACCCTTTTTTATGTAGGTTGTTTTACCGTGTTTCTCTCTCCTTCCGCCATGTTTTCTTTTTCTCACTCTTCCAACGGCTGTCTCAATTTTTCTCTCTTTCTCTCGTGTTTTGTCGATGGTGCTTTTCCCTATTTTTCTGTCACATATTTTCTTTTCTCCCGTGTAGGTTTTCTCTCTTGCAAGGGTGTGTTTTTACTTTCTTGCCCCTCCATGTCAAATTACTTGCACACTTAAATCTAGTTGATAATAATTACAACCCATACGAGGCTGTGGGAACAACAATGAAAAATAAAATTGGGTGATTCAAAGGCATAATGCCCAAGATCTTATCATTGTTATTTCTATTGCCAAGTCACTAATAAAATTAAAAAAAAACTTGATGAGTCCAAGTTTCATAAAGACAAAATAAAAAGTAAGGGAGATAGTCATTCAAGTAAAAAATGTTTCTACAAGTTTAATAGGCACAAGGAAAGAAAGAGCACCAAGGATGACTAAAGTGGTGAGAGGGTAACTTTCAAATGTTACTTTTGTGATGGGTCACACAAGGCAAGAAACTACTTGAAAAAAGCCAAGCTTTTTACCTTAGTCGAAGAAAGGAAGGAACAATAGCAATAATATGAGAATACAAAGGATCCTTCAAATTCTCAACGCCATGAAAGCCAAAAAGAAAGGATGATTATATGTGAAAGTAAAAGTAGGTAACTAAGTGATAAAAGCACTAATGCACATCGGAGCTTTTAATAACTTCCTTTAAGAAAAGGAAGTAAAGTAGTTAGGCATCAAGTACAATAAGGAGTAAGGATGAGTTAAGGTAATGAATTAGAAGCCAGGGTCCATCTCTAGTGTTACTTATGACATAGAGGTAAGTATGGGTAAATGGCATGGCCTTATAGACTTTTCTATTATGCTAATAGATGATTATCTAATTATGCTTAGTATGGATTTTATTAATTAGGTTAAGGTTATGCCTATTCCGTTTGCCAACATAATATGTATCTTGGAGGAAGACAATAAGTGTATGGTGTTTTTGGTAAGGGAAACAAGCCTTTAGTCTAAGCAAATTTCAGTCATGCAACTTTTCAAAGGTATAAAGAAGACACAACCTACCTTCCTTAAGACATTAAAGAATAGGAAAAAGGATTCATCATGGAGTGGCATGCCCAAAGAAGTCTCTCACATCTTTGAGGAGTTTAAAGATGTTATATCCCTAGAATTACCAAAAAAGCTCCCACCTAAATGTGAGGTGGATCATAAGATAAAGTTGGTCCTTAGCGTAAGACCACTTGTTGTGATGCCTTAGTAAATGGCACCTCTTAAACTAAAGGAATTGAGGAGCAGTTTAAGGACTTGTTAAATGCAGGCTAAATTCAACCATCAAAGACTCCATATGGTGTGCCTATGCTTTTCCAAAAGAAGCATGATGGGTCACTCCATTCACTCAATGATTATAGGGTACTTAACAAAATAACTGTGAAGAATAAGTATCTTATTCCATTGATGGTTAACTTGTTTTATCAGTTAGGTGAAACAAGATGGTTCACTAAACTAAAATTGAGATTAGAATATCATCAAGTAAGGATTGCAAAGGGAGATGAGCCAAAGACAACTTATGTTATAAAGTATGGCTCTTTTGAACTTGTAGTAATGCCCTTTGGATTTACTAATTTCCCTACCACATTTTGCACTTTTATGAATTGAGTCTTTCAACCCTTCCTGGATAAATTTTTTGTAATATACTTGGATGATATTATTGACCATAGCAAGACATTAAAGGAACATGTTAAGCATTTATGACAAGTTTTTTGAGTATTAAGGGAAAATGAATTGTACGTGAAGGAGAAGTATGTCTTTGCTCAACAGGAAGTAATGTTCCTAAGGCACATTATTAGTGGAGGCAAGTTGCAATTAGACAAGTTCAAAGTGCAAGTCATCCATAATTAGGAGCTATCAAAGAAGGAAACTGAGTTACGATCCTTTTTAGAACTCGTCATTATAGAAGATTTATCAAAGGCTACTCTTTCATTGCATCCCTACTCAATGATTTGCTAAGGAAGAATAAAACATAGAGTTGGAATGCTAAGTGCTAAAAAGTGTTTGAGATGCTTATGTAAGCAATAACAAAGGAACCAGTGTTGGCCTTTCCTAACCATATCAAGTCATATGAGGTACATGCTAATGCTTTTGATTTTGCACTCTATGGTGTTTTAATGCAAGAAAGGCATCTCATTGTTTATAAAAGCTATTAATTGAATGATACTAAGCATCGATATACGGTTTAAAAGAAGGAGATAACTATAGTAATACATTACCTACAAACATGAAGACAATACTTGTTAAGGTCCAAATTTGTAATAAAGACTAATAATGTTGCCATAAGCTACTTCCTCAACCAAAAGAAGTTAACGCCAAATCAAGTAAGGTGACAAGCTTTCTTGGTACAATTTAACTTTATGATGGAGTATAATTCAAGAAAGGTTAATTTAAAAAGGCCAAATTGGTAAACATTACAAGTCTAAGCTTTCCTTTGGTAGGGCAAATCAAGGAAGGACTTGAGCATGATCCATAAGCTAAGAACTTGAGGGAATTGGTGAGTATGGGAAGACACGTCAATTTTGTCTTAAGGATGGAGTGCTCATTACCAAAGATGATAGAGTCTGTGAAAAAATGGTAAAGATTGAGGAAAACTATTATCAAAGAGTGTCATGACTTAAAATGGGTAGAACATTTGGGTACACATCACACATTAGCACTTATAAAGTGAGCATATTATTAGCCTAAAATGTGAGATAACATTAAGTTCTATGTAAAGACTTGTCTTATATGCTAACAAGACAAGGTAGAATAACATCAACCATCAGGATTACTAGAGGCCTTACCTATTCCTGAGAAGTCCTAGGATAGCATTTCAATGGATTTCACCATATGCTTACTTGATGAGGACCTTCTTAGGTTTCACACTAAAAGGGGGAAAGGGTGAAAGGGTGAATCAATATGAGATGCTTGCTTTTTACAAATCTTTTCATATTAACCTTTGTAACTTGTTAGAGTTAATGATCCAATTTTTATCTTTCTTCTTTATGTGAGAATTGTTGTACAGATATCAATCAAATGTAAGCACCCAAGAACACATGGCAATTTTTATATGGTTTATCCATAAGGTGTAAGCTATGTCTATGGTGTGATAAGATCACTCCTAAATCACACAATCCACTCTTGTTATCAAGGGATACAGTTAATGTCGTAAAAGAATCACTCCTTAACCACTTATAATGATCTCCCAATCACTCCAAAGGAATCTCACCCTTTTTTAATAAGTTTATCAAAAGGTTTGTGACTAACACTTTCCTGAGAAGGAACACTCAATGTGCATAAGCTACTAGTGCAAAACGTGGATCTTCTCCTTCCTTTGCTACCGGTGTTGTCTCACCGGCTACCTTAGTAGGTTCTCTTCCTCTCTTGCCGATGTTGCCTCTCTTACTACCTTGGCAAGTTGCCTCACCTGTTACCATGGTAAGTTCTCTTCCTTTACTGGTTCTACCTACCCTATTGTTAAGGTAAGTTTTCTCCCCCTACTATTAGTGTTGCTTGCCCTACTATTTAAGCAAGTCTTCTCCTTTTGCTATTGGTGTTAACTGCCCTACTACTGAGGCAAGTCTTCTCCTCCTGCTACTAGTCCTACCTGTCCTACTACTGAGGCAAGTTTTCTCCTCTTGTTACTAGTACTACCTTGTTGTGCCAATTATGCTTGTTGCTATAATGCTGGTTGTGCTGCAAGCTATTTTCTCCCTTTTTAGTGGGTATTGCACCTTCTCCTTTAGATTGCTGTTGCACCTTCCTCTTTAGAAGGCTACTACACCTTCTCCTTTATTGGCTTGTCGACTGATGCACCTTTCCTTGATTAGTTGCTACAACTCCTTCCTTAGGGGGTTGATTGATTACTGTATGTTCTCCTCTGGTTTGATGTAATTATTATACATCTCCTCTAATTTGGTATAACTACTGTATGTCTCCTCTAGTTTGGTGTGGTTGCTACATGCCTTCTTTTTCTTCCTTCGGTTTGGCTGACTACTACATTTTTCTTCTCCCTTTGGTTTAGCTAGCTATTGCTTTCTTCTCCCTTTAGGAGGGCTACTAGTTGTTGCAACTCCTACTTCAGTTGGTATGGTTGCTTCCTTCTTTGATCGTTACTGTCACCTTTTGGTCAGTTATACCTCTCCTTAATGCTACACTCTTGGTTGGCTATTACTGTACCTTTTTTGGTCAGCTACTGTTGCACTTTCCTTGATTCGTCACTCTCTTTTTAGTAACTGCCTCTCTTTTTGCCATTCTATCTTTGCAGTTGGTCAGTCTCTCTTTTGTAGCATAGTTACATCTTCAAAGATGTATAGATGTATTTATAGGCTTTGAGATTTAGGGTTGCATAATCATTAATGGTTAGCATTGATTCCCAAGAATTACTACTAATCAATATGCAAATTTGATTCCTAAAATTTAGGGTCAATGGTCAATATTAGCATCTTAAAATTTAGGATCAATATTTAACGGTCAATGGTCAACCTTAACTCATAATATTTAGGGTTAACAATCAATATTGAGTCATTGACCTTAGAGTTGACCAACCATCAACAATATTGACCAATGACTTCTCTGTATCTCAACGATATTAAAAATATCAAATCAACATAAACAACTGTGTAAGATGCTATTGATAATAAATCCAACATTAGTCATTAAATAGAGGCTTAACAAAACCACAAAAGAAAATATTCTTATCCTTGACACACATGGTAATACAATCCCAAAAGATTTTTTATTTGCTCTTAAACAAGTAACATCGAGAAAATATTTGATAAAACTTTCTCTTAGTTTTACTGATGACTTTAAAATGGATACTATTGCTCTTTTTGGCACTAGTGTAGATTTAAATTACATTAAACAGAGCATAGTACCGAAAACATTTCAAGAAAAAATAAATGAAAAGTTGCATGCTACCAATAATTCCAAAATGATAATTTTTAGCAAATCTACTGCTTTTATTAAAAACCAGAATTTCAAAATCAAAAATAGTTTTATTTTTGTTAAAAACATGCATCATATTGTTATTTTAATGACTTCCTTCATAAATTTAATAACTCTTTATTCTGTTAATTATGATAGCATTTCTTTTAAAACAAAATCATAAAAACTTGTTTTCCCTTGTTTGGAACAACCAAGGAAATAAATCTTAATCTCATAAAAGCTTACTCATTTTATGAGAATAAGGTTAATAGTTTGATACTTTCAAAGTGTTTTCAAGTTTCTAAACTTTAAAACTAGTTTTCTTTAAAGAAAATTAAGAATGAATTACAAAATTCTTTTCTTCAAAGAAAGATTAAAATTTTCAGAAATCTTTTACAAAATGAACTTTGTTCTGAATTACCAAATGCTTTCTAGGATAGGAAATAACACATGATTAACATACCTTATGAGCCAAACCTTAATGAAAACCAAATCCCAACAAAAACATGCTCTATTCAAATGTCTATAGAATTACAACAACACTGTAGAACTTAAATTAGGGACTTAAAATCCAAAAGATTAATCTTAAAATTTCATTCTCCTTGATCTTGTGCCACATTCTACGTCAACAAGAATTCTGAGATTAAACGAGGAACACCAAGGTTAGTTATCAATTACAAAACCTTAAACAAGGCTCTCAAGTGGATTAGGTATCTCATACCTAACAAAAAAGACTTGTTGAAAAAATTGCATTTGACATGATTTTTCTCAAAATTTGACATGAAATTGAGATTTTAGCACATCCAAATTCATCCAATATGAATTTGAACAATATAAAACTGCATTCACTGTTCCATTTGAACAATATGAATGGAATGTCATACCCTTTGGTCTGAAAAATGCTTTACCTAAATTCCAGAGAATTATGACTGACATTTTTCAACCCCATTCAAAATTTTGCATCATTTACATTGATGATGTTTTGGTTTTCTCAAAATCAATTGAACAGCATTTTAAAAATTTATATAAATTCTTTTCAATTACAAAGAAAAATGGTCTTGTGGTTTCTCAATCAAAGATCTTTGTATTCCATACAAAAATCCATTTCCTTGGTAGTTATATTACCCAAGGAACCATCACTCCTATTAAAAGGTCTTTAGCCTTCTCTAAAAAATTTTCAAATAGAATTATAGACAAAACCCAACTTCAATGATTCCTTGGAAGCTTAAACTATGTCCTTGATTTTATCCCAACTATTCAAAATCTCATAAAACTCTTACATGATAGGCTTAGGAAAAATCCTAGTTTTTGGATAGAAAATCAGTTTGCTATTGTTCAATAGGTGAAATCCCTAGTTAAAGAAATTCTTTGCCTTCAAATTGCAAACCTCTCTTATTAGAAGATTATTAAAACTGATGCCTCTAAAATTGGTTTTGGTGGCATTTTGAAGCAGGCCCAAGATGGCAAAAAAAGAATTGTCCAATCAAGAAAACCCAAAACTATGCCCCGAAAAAACAAAGGAAAAGCAATCTTAAAAGAAGAAACCCATTCTTCTCCAAAACCTAAGGCCCAACCTTCTCTAAAACCAAAACCAATAACCCTGAGCCAAATAACCTCAGCAAAACCCATAAAAACTTGGGCTAACATGGTCTAAAAAAATGAAAAAGCCTAACAACTTCAAAAGTGATTAAAAAACCATAACTTAGACCCAGAACTATACAAGGTCATCTAAGAAGTTTATGCAGAGGTTGAAACCCTCAAAGATAAGGCTTAAGAACTTATTTCAAAAAAGGAGATAGGTTATTAATCAAAACCCTTATTTCAAAATGATGATGAAAATCTTTCTTTAAAAATGGTTTCATTACCAATACACACAAAACACTCAAAATATTTGGAGAAAAATGATTTTCAAAATGTTTTAATTATGAAAAAAGGTTTCTTCCATGAAAACCCATCAAAGGTCATCTTAAATGCTTTCCATTATATGGCATTATAAACCGGTTAATACCACAAAATTCCAAAATACTATATGGCCATCCTTGAATACAATGAGTCTACTAAATTCAAAAACTTCCCTTAATAAGAAAACCCTACAGAACCCAAATATTCAACCTGTCAAATCTAAAAATTCTTTAGCCCATCAAACTGGGGATAAACCCTCACAAAACCCAAACTATTCTTGACCAATTTTCAAAACCAAGTATGACCATTGCTTCTTCTTTAATTACTAGGATTAGCATCAAGTATGGTCCAATATTTTTTGAAGTTCCCAACTTCTCCCTAGGATCTATTAGTTTGTGATACTGAAAAGAGGGTGAATCAGTATCACCACAATTCGCAATTTGTAGGTAAGTGAACAACTTTAACCTCTTTTTAAAAGCAAACTCTTTCTCAGATTCAACTAAGGTAGATCTATTGCTACCTACTAATCACAATAATCTCCAAAGTCACCTTTCAGACACTTGCCTAATAGACAATACGAATGTTCTTGTTTAGGTCTTCATTAGGTTATGGGTTGGCTGATACTTTAGCTACTTTCACAACTCAATTCAAAATACAGAATATAAAGCAAATTAAGGAGACATGAGATTTACGTAGTTCCATCAACGTGACGTACATCTACAGTGCTAGGGACTCTCCTTTACTGAGACTATCCACTATACTTGAGAATCCCAGTTACAATGAATGTCATAATTCTTTGCTCCATTCACTATTGTGAATTGAGTTCTTTAACTTGTGTCTACCCTTCTTCTAACTTGTCTTGCCTCTGTAGAATTGAAAGGCTGCTCCATTTTCGCTTAGAAGTTCACCGCAACGCTCTCTAACCTCTCTTGAAAAAATCTAGAAATATGTTGAGTTCTTTAATGTTTCGTCGAATTCCTTCTCTATGTTGTTCCACACAGCTCCTGCTTTCACTATCTCACAGTCTTACCCGTCTCCTATTTCATGATCTCACTGTCTCACAACTCGCCTCACGTTTCTGGTTTGACGTTACATGTCTCACGTACATTTCTGGTTTGCACCCTTTTTCATTTCACACCTCCTATGGCCATATCAGATTTTCTCCCTTTTTTGATGGTCACTGTTCATCTGTCGTCCACCCCTCTATTCTGGTTGTATCGGGTTTTTCTCTCCTTCCCTATTTAGCCATCGGGTTGCTCTTTCCTTCCACAGGTGGTGTGCTTTACCGTGCTCACTAGGTTGGTCATCGGGTTTCTTTTTCTCTCATTCCCGTCCACTCCTCTATTTTGGCCGTTAGGTTTCTCTCTCCTTCCGACGGTGGTCTCCTCCTTTTGGTATCATATTTTGGACGTGTCGATGGTTTGCCGATTTTCTCTTTTTCTCTTATTCCCATTCTGTTCTAGTCATCAGGTTTCTTTCTCCTTCCACCGATCTGCTCTGATTTGCTCAATTTTCGGCCTACCTCTTTCTCTGTATCAAGTTTTCTCTCTCCCTTTTCATTCGGTTGTTCTTTGTTCCATGTTTTTCCAAGAGAGATGCCTTATGTTTTGCCATTTTTTTCTTCCTTGGTTGAATGGTTTCTCTTATGTTTTCCGAGCACTCTTTGTGTTTATGACGTTCACCCTCTATTTTTTTCTAACAACAACTTCGTTTTCTCTCTTATCTCTAATGCTGGCTTTTTTTTCTTTTCCAGGTGTTTTCTCTCTCTTCATCCAACGACTTGTTTTCTCTCTCTTATCTCCAATGATGGCTAGCCCTTTACTATTCTCTTACATTGGCCTTTATATGCTCAAACCCTAATAGGACAAATTTACTGTCTTGCCCATACTCAAACCCTAATAGAGCAAATTTACTGTCTTGCCATTTCATGTGACTTTTACGTTCTTGCCCTTCTATGTGGCTTTTACCTTCTTACCCTTCCATGTGGCTTTACTTTCTTGTACACTTAAACCTAGTTGACAACAATTACAACCCATATAAGGCTGTGGGAACAACAATCTCCCCCTTTGTAATTGTTGGCAACACTCATAACAAAAGTCACCATACAGCAGTTTCAACTCTCCCTAAATATGCACTTCCCCTTTCTTAATAGCTCCCCCTGCACTGTTGCTTCTCTCCCCATTTTCCAACCAATTACAAATTTGAAGAACTCACAAAGTAGAGATGGAGGATTCAACTGAACTTCAAGTTTGAGGAGGCATTTGCACAGATAGATTCAATCTGTGCTTTTCAAACAGCTTTATGGACAGAGATTTAGTTAGATCTTATGTAGCCTCTTCAACAGATTTAGGTTTAACTTGTGAGAGTAAAGCAGTAGCTCCCATAATTCTTCTTGTTGTAACTCCTACTGATGGGTCACCTATGATTTGATTTTCTTAATGAGCACTAGTACATGTTTTCTTTGACTTTTTTTCTTGCACAGTCTTAGTTGCAAGAGAATCACTTTCTTCATCAATCACATATAAATTTCCATTTGTTCTCTTCCCAGTTGCAACAGTATTGCCTGCTTTACTCTTTACCTGGCAACCTGTTTTTGTGAATATTACCTTATGGTCTTCATTACATAGTTTACTGATAGATGCTAAATTATATCTAAGTCCTTCAACATGCAGAACATCTTTCAGCTTTCCTCTTCTAATGTTTACTAACCCATGACCATAGATGTTAAGTGAATCATCATTGCTAAACTTGACTCTACCTTCTCTTGACTTGTTTAGCTTTGACAATTTACTCTTGTCTCCTATCATGTGTGAAGTGCATCTACTGTCAAGGATCCACTGCTTATCCTTGTAGTCAGCTTTAAGTGAAATTTCAACTATATTAGCCACCTCCCTTTTAACTTTAGATTCTTTCTTTTGAACTGACTGGAAGGTAGCTTTCTCCTTTTTCTTAGCTTTAATTATACCGCTTGTTTTCATTATGCCATTGAGTGCCTTCTCTTGCTCAGGGAGAAATTTTATACATCTCTTAGCATTATTGTCATCCTGCCCGCACCTTTCATACTATTCCAAGTCTGTCAATACAGCAAACTTGTTCTTTGAAACCATTGGTTTGGGTTTCCACCAACACTCCTTGTTAGTGTGTCCTTGCTTTTTACAGTATGTGCAAGAACTCACGACAAGTGTTTTCTTCTGAATTTTGTATTGTCTCCCCCCTTATGCAGCATCGTATCTTCTCGAGTTAGAGACATATACTGACCTTCTCCACCAACAATTACTCGCCTTATTTCATCCTTTTAACTTTCATTTTCTTCAGACTTTTCTTGGTTCTGCCCCTTCTGATTATCTCCTTTGAAACTGCTTCTCACTTAGCTTCAAGATATGGTTCTTCTTCATCAACCTCCTCTTCTTCTTCAGAGGTTGAACTACCACCTTGAACTAATGCCATAAAGGCATACTCATCTGATGAGTCTTCATCTTCCTCCTTATCAGCTTCTTTTATCTGACTCACATAATTCTTAAATGAGCATCTCTTCTTCTTTTGTGGGTTGGAAATCTTCTTGTCGGACTTCCTTGATTTGAATAATGGTCTTCTCCATTTTGAATTCAGCTCATCATCACCATCCTCATCTTTATTCACTTTGCACTGAGAAGTAAAGTGTCCAGTTTGCCCATAACAATAACATCTCAAGAACAATTGTCCTTTTCCCTTCTTAGACCCCTTTTTGAACTTCCTTGTGAAGTATTCCAACCCTTCACCTTCACTTTCTTCTTCATCATCCTCACTAGATAATTCTTCCTCTTCTTTTATTTTCAAGTGCTTCATAGCTTTGAAAGCTACCTCCTTTGATACCTTTGTTGTTGCAAAACTTTCAGCTAACTTTATCCTCATCTCATATGTAATGAGATTGCACTAGAGATCATGCAGAGATATAGAATTGAGATCTCTACTCTCCTCTATGGCTGTTACCTTTAAGGCAAACCTCTCAGGAAAAATTCTCAAATTTTCTTCACAATTAATGAGTCCTTCTTGTTCTTCCCATAACTTCTCAGGTCGTTTACAACAGCAATAACTCTAGTGAAAAACTCTTGAACTATCTCATTCTTCTGCATTTTGAGAAATTCATATCTCTCCTTGAACACTTGAAGCTTAGCCTCCTTCATTCTATCATCACCTTCATAGACTTTATGCAATCTGTCCTATATCTCCTTGGCAGATTTGCAATCCATAACTTTAGCATACTCAGCATCTGTCAATGCTGAAATGATGAAGTTTAAGGCCTTCCCATTTATCTCTAACTGCCTTAACTTCTCTGGGGTTGGGTCTTTACCTTTTTTCGGTGCCACAAAACCATCCTGTACATATTTTACCATGTTCATGCCTATGGTTACAAATACCACTTGCATTCTTACTTTCCACATGTAGTAGTTGGTTCCATTGAAGATTGAAACCTTATTGTTGTAAGTGATGCTAGTGCTGGTACTGGCTTCCATTTCTCAGTATACTAACTAGTACACTAAGCTGTTAAGTTTCAAACTAGTGAACCAGTTCTTTGATACCAATTGAAGTTCCCGACTTCTCCCTAAGATCTACTAGTTTGTGATACTAAGAGGGGGGTGAATCAGTATCACCACAATTCAAAATTTGTAGGTAAGTGAACAACTTCAACCTTTTCTTAAAAGTAAACTCTTTCTCAAATTTGATTAAAGTAGATCTATTGCAACCTACTAATCACAATAGTTCTCAAAGTCACATTTCAGACAGCTTGCCTAATAAACAATTCGGATGTTCTTGTTTAGGTCTTCGTTAGATTATGGGTTGGCTGATACTTTAACTGCATTTACAACTCAATTTAAAACACAGAACGTAAAGAAAATTAAGGACACACGATATTTACATGGTTCCATCAACATGACATACATCCACGATGGTAGGGACTCTCCCTTACCGAAACTATCCACTATACTTAAGAATTCCAGTTATAATGGATGTCTTAATTCTCTACTCCTTTTACTATTGCAATTACTAAGCAAATACAATACAAAGAGTGTCACTTACTATGTCTACCCTTCTTCTAACTTGTCTTGTCTCTATTGAATTGAAAGGTTGTTCCACTGCCGCTTAAAAGTTCATCGCAACGTTCTCTAACCTCCCTTGAAGAAATTTAGAAATACGTTGAGTTCTTTAATACGTTGCTAAATTCCTTCTCTATGTCATTTCACACAACTCCTACTTTCGTCGTTCACGGTCTCACCCATCTCCTATTTCATGATCTCACGGCTTGCCTCACGTTTCTGGTTTGACGTTACACGTCTCACACATGTTTCTGGCTTTCACCTTTTTTGTTTCACACCTCCTTTGGCCGTATCAGATTTTCTCCCTTTTCTGTCAGTCATTGTTCATTGGCCGTCCACCCCTCTATTCTGGCTATATCAGGTTTTTCTCTCCTTCCCTATTTAGCCGTCGAGTTTCTCTTTCCTTCCACTGGAGGTGTGCTTTGTCATGCTCACTTGGTTGGCCATCGGGTTTCTTTTTCTCTCCTTCCCGTCAACTCCTCTGTTCTGGCCGTCGGATTTCTCTCTCCTTCCGACGATGGTCTCCTCTTTTTCGTATCGTGTTTTGGACATGTCGGTGGTATGTCGATTTTCTCTTTTTTTCACCTTCCCGTCAACTCCTCTATTCTAGCCATCGGGTTTCTTTCTCCTTCTGCCGATTTACTTCGATTTGCACAATTTCCAACCTACCTCTTTCTTCGTATCGGGTTTTCTCTCTCCCTTTTTCACTCGACCATTCTTCATTCCCTGTTTTACTGAGAGAGATGCCTTGTGTTTTGTCGTTTTTGCTCCCTTGGTTGAACGGTTTCTCTTGTGTTTTCTTATCACACTTTGTGTTTATACCGTTCACCCTCTCTTCTTTTTCGACGACAGCTTCATTTTCTCTCTTATCTCCAACGACGGCTTTTCCTTCTCTTCTAAGTGTTTTCTCTTTCTTCATCTGATGGCTTGTTTTCTCTCTCTTATTTCCAACGACAACTTTTCTCTCTCTTCCTCCGACAGCTTGTTTTCTCTTAGCCCTTTTACTATTCTCTTATGTTGGCCTTTATATACTCAAACCCTAATAGAGCAAATTTACTATCTTGCCCATTCAAACCTTAATAGAGCGAATTTACTATCTTGTCCTTCCATATGGCTTTACTTTCTTGCACACATAAACTTAAGTAACAACAATTACAACCCATACAAGGATATGGGAACAACACTTTCCTTATCCAAAATGAAAAGACTAGGCATTCTTGGCTATTTTATTTTAACATAAAAAATTATTATTCAAAAACACCTAACTAGTTTAAACAATGGTGGCAATATTATGTATCCACTCTAACCTTCTCTAGGAAGGAGTTAGGGAAGGATATAAGCTATTCAAAACCAGTTATAACCTAAAAAGGATGAATCACGATTCTCTCATTTATTCCAATTCCATGTAAAATTCTTCTTACCATGGAAATTATCTTGGTATTCTAAATTCAAGACTTAAAAGGATACTCTTGTGGTAATAAGAAAATTCAAAGTAAAATGGTTGGATACCTTTAAAAATTCAAAAAATCTCATTAAAGAAACTGTACAAAATGGTTAGAAAGGAACCACAAGGTCCACTAGCTAGACCCAGTTCTTACAAAAGCCAATATGCTATTCTTGGCCAAAAGGTCCCATACAAATACAAGACTAGCCTAAGCCTAAACTAAAGAAGAATACTTTGCAATAATGAAACAGATATTACAATCTAAAACCTCTTCAAAAGGAACTTCTACCCAAGTTATCCAAGCCCAAAACTCAAGCACATTTAGAGATGAAGAAGGTTCAACAAACGTGCTTCAAGACAACGAAGATGACTGTTTTGGACTATTCCCTCTAATAAATTTGAAAAAATGACAAATTTTCTTTCAAAAGAAAAAGTTGATTCCCCATCAAACTCAACACCTTCTTTCTATGGATTTCCATCAAGAAGCATTATCACAAAAGGACAAAAATGCTTAGGTGAAAAGCAGATTCTCCATCAACTCAAAACTTCTTGTGATAAAATGGATTCCCTTTTTCTGTCGCCACGTCAAAAAATGACAAAAAGGCCATAATGACTCCCACTCAAGTGAAGCTCCTCAAGCCTCTATAAAAAGGAGCAAGTTCAAGGAATAAAGGCATCAGGCTAGAACCTCTCTTAGTTTCTCTCTTTTTATCCTTTAGAGTTCTCTCTTTTCTCTCTCTAAATTCGTCTATTTTCTCTCTATATGTAACCAACCCTTTTAAACATTCTCCACCAGTGAAATAATACTTCCTTATGATCTTGCCATCTAAGTATTCATCTCTCCCACTCATTCTTTTATGTGTTCTTCATGTTCTCACTCTCTCTCATTCTATCCTGTGTTAATATTGTCTTCTTCGAATCATTAACACAAGACAAAATGAAAAAGAGTGAGTACATGAAGAACACACAAAAGAACAAGTGGGAAAGATGAATACTTAGATGGGAAGATCACAAGGAAGTATTATTTCACTAATGGAGAATGTTTACAAGGGTTGGCTACATATAGAGAGAGAGAGAGAGAGAGAGAGAGAGAGAGAGAGCATATGAATTTAAAGAGAAAAAAGAGAGAACACTGAGGGATACGAAGAGAGAAACTAAGAGAGGTTCTACCCTAATGCCTTCCTACCTTGAATATGCTCCTTTTTTATAGGCTTAGGGAGCTTGGGGAGCTTTACTTGAGTAAGAATCATCATGGCTCTTTTGTCTTCTTTTGACATGGTGGCAAACAAGGAGAATCCACTCTATCAAAAGAAGTTTTGAATTGATAAAGAATCTGCTTTCTACCTAAGCATTTTTAAGTTAATAGAGAATCTACTTTCCACCTAAGTATTTTTGTCCTTTTATGATAGTGCTTCTTGATGGGAATCCACCAAAAGAAGTTTTTGAGTTGATAGGGAATCTACTTTTTCTTTTGAAAGACATTTTTGTCATTTTGTAGGTTAAGTCTTTTGGGTTTTTTGTAAGGTTTTATAGGTTTGAGTTTTATGTGATCCCTATTAGGTAGGCTTAGGCCTTTAAGTGGGTTTTTGGAAAAGCATTAAGTCTTATTTCCTAAAAGTATTGTTAGCTCAAAGTTAGCCCAATATTTTTTAGGTAAGTTAAACCTTATTGTTTAAATAGGCTTTTTACAAGATCAAGGGTTTTATGAGTTTTAGTAGGAAATTATCCTTAATTTTTCTGGATAAGGATTTTGGAATTTTAATAAAAGGTTTCAAAAGGTTTTTGGGATAAGTTAGGCCTTAGGTTTTGAAATGGGTTGGGCCTTTTTGGATTTTATGAGTTTTGGACGTAAACCTATATAAGTCCAAGTTTTATAAGGATTTCTTAAGTCTTGGAAAGACAATTTGGGCCAAGGTTTGTGGGCCTCTTTTATGTGCTTTTCATTTAGACTCTTTTTTTTATTATTATTGTTCTCCCATGATATTGTCTACACCTTCATCTCCCATTACAAGTACAAGATTATAGTAATCTTCATTTTCTGATTCAGGGTCTTCTTCCCATGGAACAAATCCTTCTAAACTTACATGATTTGGGATTCCTGCCACTAATGTCTTTGATTCTTCAATTTCTTGCTTGATCTAAATATGCTTAGTTTGAAAAGGTATGTGGACATAAGAAAGAGATTTTTACGAAATACTTTAGATATTATCCTGAACATAAAGATTATATTCTAGTTATCTGTTTCGTATTATTTCCTATGGTTGATGTAGACTTTGGCAACCTTGGTTTGTTCAAATAGAGAGACAAGAATTTCCTAAGGTTGATAAGATTTGTCCCAAATTCACCACCTATGCCTAACATAGAAATGATGTTAGGCTAGGAAGAAAGTTCCTTTAGCCATTTCTGAAGGGATTGATTCAATGTTACTTTAGTGCCTAGTTTTAGGCTCATTAGATATAGTGCTGTAGCCACCAACTTTCTCCCAAATGTTTCAATGTATTGGATTTCAAGGAAAAAGAATTTCACTTAGAAATTCATAATCCAATAATGTCTGAATAGAGATCGTTGGCATGAGCTATGTGGACCTGATCCTTCTCATACACACATATGCTTTGTGGATGCTGAAAAGAAGCTGATAGGTGCAACTGTCTTAGTTTTACACTACTTGGCATCGTTTTGTGCATGCCATAAAAGTGTCATAGAAGTGATGTATGGAAACCACTATTCTTGGCATCATGACTTTACCCATCATAATGCTTTTGAGAAATTATTAGATCTCTTATACTCTGTTATGAAATTGTTAAAACTGAAGGTGATAGATCATTTCTTGGATTTCTTATGGGAGTTTTCCAAGATATATTTTTCCAAAGAAAAACATTCTTGGAATGGTATGCTGGAAAGTGTCTAAAAATTTTAGACTTGGAGTGGTCAAGTCTTTTGTCAGCCTTTTACGTGGTGGAGATGTAATTTCTGGCTAGTATTCACTTAGCTTTCCTTTTTCTTTATCAAACTTATGTGGATGAAATATAATTGATTACTAGCTACTCTTTGTCAAGCCTAATCTCTCCTGGACATTTTTTATTTCTATACTACGAACTCGTAGCATTTGTTCAGCAATTTCTAGTTTTTCTTTTGACCCTAAATTCTTTTCTAAAGGCAATACAATGATTACAAAAATGGAAATGCTAGGAGAGATATTTTTCAAAAAGATGTTCAATAATGACGTTACAAACCTTAATCTTTTTAGGGTATGATGACTACAAATTCCAACCTACATTAATGAGTGCCTTGTCATGTTAACCAAGATTTCTCAAAGGCCAAAGACGAAATTTTCATTTATAACCTATAGGCAAAATTAGTAGAGCAATGTTTCCAAAATATATGTAGGATATCCAATTTGGAGTTATTAGTGCCATTTGCAAAATGAAGAGTTAACTAGAAATACAAATAAATAAAGATACAAGAAGTAATTTTTTTATTGATGTATTCCTCTTTTTTTTTTTATGTGAACAAAATGTAAGAGAAATTTATTATGAAGATATGCTCTCATCTATTTTGTCCTGTGTCTATGTCCATGTTAATGTCTATAAATGCAGGTTCTTCATATTTTGATCTGGGAGCAAGATTCATAAGAAGACGAATTAATAGGTAAATAAAATGTATTTGAGTATAATAATCCAACTTGATCTAAGGGATCATTTCAAGAGGTGTATCTTACATGTTTTCTTGGAAATTTTCAAGTTCAAAAGGAAACATCGTATGAAACTCATCAATAAGATTTTGTTTTTCAATGTTATCAAAAAATCAATTTTAGAAATGCATTGTACAACTGTTCAATAGTGTAAGACATTATAGGCACAGATAATATATTATATAAACACATAGTAACAAAGCTTATAACAAGCGAGACACATAAGATGAAAGAAAAATATTATGTAAAATATTATACAAATAAACAAAATAAAGGGTAAACAAAATATTGCTAAATATAAATAAATATTTTTGTTTTTTTTTTATATAAAGACACAAACAAATAATAGTGAATACAAACAAAAATAAAAATTTAAAAGCTAAAATATAAAAATTGAACATTAAATATCCAAATAAAGCAAAGAGACAAAATTAAATGGTAAAATATAAGAAGTAAACACAAAACTTCAAGATACAGATATATAAATTATACCTTTGATCTTAATCATCAAAAGGATCTGGCTTTCCACCCTTATTTTAAAATTAAAACAGAAGGTTGAACATGATAGAAAAAGAAAGGGAAACAGAGTTTTCAGAGGCAAAAGAAGATGAACAAGAAGTTGTCTTATAAAAAACTAGGTACATTTTTTCAAAAGATTGTAATGGTTGCAATATCATTTCTTACAATCCCATGAGCAAAACAAGGAACATAATGCCTTCAACACATAACTTAAATCCTAAACCGCTCAAGTGCCACTTAAAAACACTCAAAAAAATAAAATAATGCTTAAATCTTAAAACAAATCTAAAATACTAGCACAAATGAAGAACAAGTACCTGATACAACTCATTCCTCCCCCTTAAGCTCTAATACTGCTTTAGATGGTTAGGTTGACACTTTAAGAAATGGCTTATCTAACCAAAACATCATAATAGCCACTTTAAAAAAGTGAAATACACATTTTAATACATCTTTGGTTGCCCCATTGTAAGTCATTTTGTGTGGTCTAGAGACAAGTAAATCATACTCTGCCCAAACTTCAATTAACTAATCGTTTGTGATGAACTTCACCTTTTACTACAAGATGGAAGGAATGGATCCATAACCAACCTAGTACATAACTATAAGTGGTTTTGATATCAATGACCTAGAAATGAACATAAAAATACATTATTTTACCTATATTAGGAGTTTTACAATTCTTGTGACTTCATATTTTATGCCATCAAATGCTCAAATAACCATATGACTTAGCATTATAATGGAAACTTCGATTAATAGTTGCTCTAAAATGTCTTTCAGCATGACATTTAATGATAATATGTTATTAATAAGGATATAAGACACATTGCAACCTTAAATTCAACAATGATTTAAGGATAAAATCATTTCTATAATGTTTCAAGGAAAATATCATTTTGGCAATGATGGCTAAGATTGGATTGACTCCAGCCTTTCTTACTTTATGGAATAATTTAATTACTCATTCATAAATGTGCCCAATTACCTTTAGGAATAGCATTAACTTGTAAAAGAATGGCACCATTTAAGGGAACTTTTTCTCAAGGTATTCCATCATGTTCTTGATGATGTAATCAACTAAAATAAACTTTTTTTTATGTTGACATTTAGTCATGATATGGATCTCACTTCACTTTTGCTTAATCAATTTGGATAATTTTCTTACATAATTGGTGATAAGGCTAAGGAAATACACATTTTAACTTGGAGTGCCTGAGAGATTCAGTAGATTTTCTATTTTTTTCACTAAAGGGATTATGTTTACATTTAGAAACATAAAGCCTTAATAAGTTAGATCCTAAAAATGTATGGCTATCTTTAACATTACTATCTTGATTTTGACATATAACAAGTGGCCAATGTCACCATAAGTGTCTCAAAAGGCTTGTCTCTTATTAATGCTTCAAGTATCCTAATGTTGCTTGAAAAAAGTAAATTATGACTAATTCAAGCTAAAATCCCTTAAGATATTTGTTAATTTTAAAGGAGGGAAATCTCCTACTTGCTTTTGAAAATATTTAAAGTATGTTTTGACATGACTGTTTGCGTATTTAATGATGACCATACTGATACAATGCTTTGGAACAAAAGTCAATACTTTAAGATGTAAAAAATATCCAACATGAATGATGTGAAATGACATGGAAAAAATGGCAAAATAAAATAAAAAGGAAATGTATTAATATAAAGCATATAAGGGCAATATATGAATTATTAAGTAGTACTATAAAAGTTGAGAATTAAAAAGACACATGATGTGATGATCAAGTAAGTGAATCTTAAACTTTTCTATCATATAAAGGATGAGTTTAATAAATGGATGACTTTATTAATATAATAACAAGGTGTATGGTTTAATGGATCTAATCTAAACTAAAGATCCTCAAACTAGTTTGTTCCATACCACTCAAATTTCAAACAAGAGTTGTCAATTTAAGTGAGATTTCAAGACTATTCTTTACAAAAGGTCATAAGTTTCACAAAGAACCTATACTTTCTTTTTTCTAAGTTATAAAGGGAGTAAGGTAGGTTTATGCCTTTTATGAGTGTGTGCAATTGAGGTTATGATGCAAATGGTACTCATAAATATTAGATAAGAGAAATAGATAAATAATAATATTAGGCATAAAAAGATAAGAACACAAAAATAAAAGTAAGTTAGAGCAATTTATATCTTGTAAAAGTCCCTAATAAATTTTTCATGCTATCATGACACATTACGTAGGATGGCAAGAGGCTTTGCCTTTTGTGATCAAAGTTATGTGGTATTTGTATGATCAAGAGTTGAAGGGTAGGTAGAAGCATTAAGATGTATGTATTTGATTTTAAAGTTATTACTAATCATTTTAAATACAATTGAAATGTCATAAGTGACTCAGTTTACTTTGCTAAGATTCTTTGAAGTTTAGAAACACAGTTACATTTGGTGAAAATTGCAGCCATCCTAAACTCCTAACACATATGGTAATAGTATTGCTAATCCTGTGTTCTTATTTTTATACTTTTTCTATTAATGTTTTTTATTCATTTGCTCTCTTTGACTTGCCATAAATTACATATGCCAAGGTATCAAGGGGTGGACCATTATTATTATTATCTTTTTGTGTTGACCTACCATAATAAAAAAAAAACTTAAATGATTTTTTTTTTTTGTGGACTCACCTAAGTGTCCCAAAATAGTGCCACCTCTCAACACTTTATGCTCCATCTAGTTTTGTTAAGTCATTCCTTTCTTTCTTTTTTTCTTTTCTTTTTTCTTTTTCCTTTTCCTCACTTTTCTCTCTTTCTACTTTTTCCATATACCTTTTTATCCTAATATTTATTTCTCACATAATTCCTTCATATGATTTCTCTATAACACCCCACCTTCATGGCTTTTTTTCATTTTTTTTAAACTTAATGATGATTTAATCTTATGTTATGAGTGAGATTTTTTTATGAAAGCCATATTATACCAGTTCAAATCAACAAGGGAGTTGATACTTTGCAAAACCTTGGACCACTAATGACAAGGACAAGGTTAAAAAAAATAAAGGAAGCACTCAACAACTTGTTGTGGACATTTACTTAAAGGAAGCTACTAGGCACGAGTTAAAGATGATTAAGGCTTTACTAGGGTTTGCAAATGTATCATCTGTGGAAGAATATAAAAACCATGGCCTTAAGGAGGAAGTTGGAGTTGAAAGCTTATGTTTGGGCATTTAAATGAGTTATTTTCATAGGTTATATTGTTATGTAATGGGTTGGACAATTTTAGCATCTTAATGGGCTATTCTCATGGGTTTTATTATTATTTAGTAGCTGGATGAATTTCCTTAATAAGCCCACCTTAGCAACTAAGATTTTTGTGGATTAGCATATAAAAAGGGAAAAAAGGATTGCTGGTGACGAAGAACAATTTTTATAAGTGCATAAGTTATTTTCTTTGGTTCTGTGAGAACTAATTTTGAACTTTCATACTTAAATGTGTTGGTTCAATAAACTTATCATCTTCAAATATTGTATTGTTGTTAGAAGTGGTGTCTGAATCCTATAGTTCTAGTTCTTGGTTGTTTATAATCATTGGGTTAGAACTCTAATCTTTTAACCTATGTTAAAACGATCTTATACCAACATTGGTATTGGGTTTTGTTTACATATAATCAAAATTTATATCATTTGGTATCAAAGTCTAGTTTGCACAATAAGATGTCTTTGATTTGCTTAAGGCTAAGTTATGTAAAGCACAACTTTTTGCTTTACTTGTTTTTTCTAAGATCTTTGAAATTGAATATGATGCATTTGGCATTGGGATTAGAGGAGTTCTCATGCAAGAGAAATGACCTATTGCATTCTTTAGTAAAAAGTTAAGTAAGGCAACAATGAATTATCTAATTTATGATAAAGAAATGTATGCACTTGTTAAGATTTTAGAAACATGGCAGCATTACCTATAGCCTAAGGAATTTGTAATTCATACTAATTATGAGTCTTTAAAACACTTAAAAAAGAGCAAGACAAGTTAAATAAAAGACATTATAATGGGTTGAGTTTATTGAACTTTTTTATATGTAATTCAATACAAATCAAGTAAGAAAAATGTTGTTTTTGATGCATTGTCACGTAGGTACACATTGATTAGCACTTTGAGCATTAAGTTGTTAAGGTTTGAGCACATTATTAATTTATATGCTAATAATGCTAACTTTGGTAACATGTATGCTGCAAGTGAGAAAGCTACTTTTGCTAAGTTCTATAAACATAAGGGGTATTTGTTTAAAGTTGATAAGTTTTATATTCCTCAAGGGTCTATGAAAGCACTACTTATGAAAGAAGCTTATGGGGGTGGTTTAATAGGACACTTTGGCATTTAAAAGATTTTTGATGGTTTAAATGAACATTTCTTTTGGCCACATATGAAAAGGGATATTGAAAAAATCTATGCCAAGTATATTACCTGTAGTTAAGCTAAGTTTAACATTTTGCCCCGTGGTAAATAAATGCCCTTAGAAATTCCTTGTGAACCTTAGACCAACATTTCTATAAATTTTATTCTTAGATTATTTAGGTCAAAGAAAAGCCAAGATTGTATTCTTATTATGGTTGATAGGTTTTCAAAGATGGCGCATTTCATTGCTTGCACCAAAACAAATGATGTCACACATATTACAGACTTATTTTTTTAGAGAGATTGTTCACCTACATAGAATGCTAAAAAGTATTATGTCAAGCCATAATGCAAAATTTTTAAGCCCCTTTTGGAAGACATTATAGGGTAACCTTGGAATAAAGTTGTTATTTTCTATAACTTGCCATCCACAAACAGATAGACAAATTGAGGTAGTAAATTGAACTCTTGGTACATTGTTGTGTGCTATTATTGGTAAGAACTCTAAAACCTAGGAAGAATGTTTGCCTTTTGTGGAGTTTGCTATAATCAGGTTATTTATAATACCACGGGTTATTCTCCTTTCAAGTTTATTTATGGTTTTAATCTATTATCTCTTTTAGATTTAGTACTATTGGCTATGCTAGACATGGTTAGTTTAAATAAGAAAAAGAAGGCTATAGTGGTTAGGCAACTTCATAAGAAATCTAAGCTTAACATTAAGAGAAAAACCAAACAGTATGAAACACAAGCTAACAAATGTCGTAAGTATATCACTTTTGAACCTAGTGATTAGGTTTGGGTACACTTATAGAAGGACAAATTTCCTATATAAAGGAAATCAAAGTTGTAACCAAAGGAAGATGGTCCTTTTTAGGTGCTGGCAAGAATCAATAATAATACATATAAACTTGACTTGTTAGGTGAGTATAAAGAGAGTGCAACATTTAATGTTTCTAACCTTTCTTCTTTTCTCTTTAATGAAGTAAATGATGATTTGAGGACAAATCATTTTAGGAGAGTAGAAATGATGGAAGCCATATTATACTAACTCAAATCAACAAGGGAATTGATGCTTTGTAAAGCCTTAGATCACAAATGAAAAATGCAAGGCAAAAGAAAATAAAGGAAGTACTTAACAACTTGCTTTTAAGACCTTTCTTAGGAAAATTTGGTGTGACTTATTTTGATGACATATTAGTATACAATAGGAATTTAAAAGAGCATGTTGAACATTTGTGTTATGTGCTTGATGTGTTATGGAAAGTGAAATTATTTGCCAATTTGAAGCAATGTGATTTTGCAGGGATTATGTCCTTTTCATAGGTTATGTTGTGTCCGCTTATGGTATAGAGGTTAATAAATAGAAAATTAAGACTATTTAAGAATGACCCACCTAAAAGCATGACCGATGTGAGGAGTTTCCATGGTTTGGCTAGCTTTTATAGGAGGTTTATTAAGGATTTTAATACCATAGCTGCACAATTAATTAATGTGATTAAAAAGAGTGTAAATTTCAAGTAGGGTAAGGAACAACAAGATAATTTTGATTTGCTTAAGGCTAAGTTGTGTAATGCACCACTTCTTGCTTTCCTTGATTTTTCTAAGATCTTTGAAATTGAATGTGATTCATTGGGCATTAAGATTAGAGGAGTTCTCATGCAAAAAAAAAAAAAAACAATTTATTTAATTCTTTAGTGAGAAGTTTAGTGGGACAATAATGAATTATCCAACTTATGATAAAGAAATGTATGCACTTTAAGACTTTAGAAACATGGCAACATTACCTTTGGCCTAAAAAGTTTGTAATTCATAATGATCATGAGTCTTTAAAACACTTGAAAAGGCAAGGCAAGTTGAATAGAAGACATGCAAAATGGGTTAAGTTTATTGAAACTTCTCTGTACGTAATTCAATACCAATTAAGTAAGGAAAATGTTGTTCCTGACGCATTGTCACGTAGGTACACATTGATTAGCACTTTAAGCATTAAGTTGTTAGGGTTTAAACACAGTATTGATTTGTATACTAATGATGCTAACTTTGGTAATGTGTATGTTGCATGTGAGAAAGCTGTTTTTGGTAAGTTCTATAAACATAAGGGGTATTTATTTAAAGTTGATAAGCTTTGTATTCCTCAAGGGTTTATATGAGTACTAATTATGAGAGAAGCTCATAAGGGTAGTTTAATGGGACACTTTTGCATTCAAAAGACTTTTGATATTTTAAATGAGCATTTCTTTTGGTCATATATAAAAAAAGATGTTAAAAGAATTTATGCCAAGTGTATTACCTGTAGACAAACTAAGTTTAGGGTTTTATCCCATGGTAAGTATATGCCCTTAGAAATTCATTATAAACCTTGGACCAATATTTCTATGGATTTTATTCTTGGATTACTTAGGTCCAAAAAGAGTCGAAATTGTATTCTTGTTATAATTGACAGGTTTTCAAAGATTGTGTATTTCATTGCTTGCACCAAAACGAATGATACCACATATATTACAAACTTACTTTTTAGAGAGATTGTTTGTGTACATAGAGTGCCAAAGAGTATTATGTCAGACCATGATGCAATATTTTTAAGCCACTTTTGGAAGACATTATAGGGTAAGCTTTGAACAAAGTTATTGTTTTCTACAACTTGCCATCTATAAACAAATGGATAAACTAAGGTAGTAAATTGAACTCTTGGTATGTTGTTGCGTGTTATTATTGATAAGAACTTTAGAACTTAGGAAGAATGTTTGCCTTTTATGGAGTTTGCCTATAATTGGATTGTTCATAGTTTTGTGGGTTATTCTCCTTTCGAGCATGTCTATAATTTTAATCCATTATCCCTTTTGGATTTAGTACAATTGTCTATGCTAGACAAGGTTAATTTAGATGGGAAAAAGAAGGCAAAAGTGGTTAAGCAACTTTATAAGAAAGTTAAGCTTAACATTGAGAGAAAAACCAAACAATATGAAACACAAGCCAACAAGGGTTATAGGCATATCACTTTTAAATCTGGTGATTAGGTTTGGGTACATTTGTGGAAGGACAAATTTCTTATGAAAAGAAATCAAAGTTACAACCAAAGGAAGATGGTCCTTTTCAAATGGTGACAAAAGTCAATGATAATGCATATAAACTTGACTTGTCAATTATAATGTGAATGTAACATTTAATGTTTCTGACCTTTATCCTTTTCTCTTTAATGATGTAGGTGCTAATTTGAGGACATATCATCTTAAGGAAAGTAGGAATAATGGAAGCCATATTATACTAACTCAAATCAACAAAAGAGTTTATGTTTTGCAAAACCTTGGACTACTAATGATAAAGACAAAGTCAAAGAAAATAAAGAAAGCACTCAACAACTTATTTTGTGACATTTACTTACAGGAAGTTGTTAGACATAAGTTAACGATGATGAAGGCTTCACCTAGGCTTGCAAATGTGTCATCTATAGAGGAATATGAAAACCATGGCCTTAGGAAGGAGGTTCGAGTTAAGAGCTCGTGTTTAGGCATTTAAATGGTTTTTTTATGGGTTATATTGTTATGTAGTGAGTTGGATGAATTTTAGCATCTTAATGGGTTATTTTCATGAGTTTTTATTATTATTTAGTGGGTTGGACAAATTTCCTTAATAAGCCCACCTTAACAACTATGGTTTTAGGGGGTTAGCATATAAAAAGGGAAAAAAGATGGCTGAAGAGGGAGAATAGTTTTTATGAGTGTATGAGCTATTTTCTCTTGTTGTGTAAGAACTAGTTCTGAACTTTCATACTTGAGTGTATTAGTTCAATAAACTTATCTTCTTCAACATTGTCTTCTTGTTAGAAGTGACGTCTGAATCCTATAGTTCTGGTTCTTGGTTGTTTATAATCATTGAGTCAAAACTCAAATCCTTTAACCTGTGTTAAAACGATACCAACATTGGTGTTGGGTTCTACTTACATATAATCAAAATTCATATCATTTTTGGTATAAGAATCCAAGATTTGGCTTCAAGATAATTTTTTATTCTTGCTTTTTGAATCGATGTGGCAAAACAAAGTGGGTGTTGCCACCATCGATGTCCAAATGACATAAAGAGAATACCAACAGGTAAATTACTACTTGTTAAATCCACCAACATCAACATCATACGATAATGGCAGCTAAAAGTAGTAGATATATGGTTGAAGCAGTTAAAAGCATATAGCTTTGGGTTATTTTTTGATAGCATGCGATTATCATTGATGACTTTTCTAATGATAGGCAACCACCGTTAGTAACTTTTTTTGTGACATTCAATGAGGTTTTTTAACAAAAAAATGTACTTTCTTTTACCTTTTTCACTACTTGTTTCGATCAATTTGCTTTTTCTTTTTGTATATACAAGTATGTAAAAAATAAGAAAAAAGCAAAAAAAAATTTGATTTTTACCTTTATTAGTGTAAAAGATATTGATCAAAAGGGAAAATAATTGTCACTACTTTAGAAAAGTCACTTTTCCAATTTTTTTTAACTAGTTTAGGTGATTATGTGTGTATGTCATGACTTCTAGTGACTTATATTAATGGTAATCTATTTAATTAGCCCTTGTAATAGCTAAAATGGTGAGTTTGACTAAATTTTGATTCATTATTATTGTGCATTAATGGTCTAATGATGATTTATGACTCAATTTGATTTATTTATGTGCAATTATGTTTTTAAAAATGCCAAAAAAATGGAATAAATAATGTGAAGGTTACATAGTCCAATTATAAGTATCTTTGTTCTTGGCATTATGGGCTAGAGTGAGAAATTTCTTCACTTTGATTGATGTTGATACATGTTTTGGTATTCAAAAATATGATGCCTCTTTATTCTT
>JAHLGO010021107.1:7659707-7670639 GCA_020615895.1 Ceriops decandra
TTTTTTTTTTTCTTCGACATGGTTGGTGGGCTTTTACTGTTTTTACCAATGGAGAGTTCTAAGAAGGCTGGAAACAATGTTTTGGATCTCTGTAACTGAAATGAAGATTGGTATAAGCCGGTAGAGGATAAATCCTTGTGTGCAAACATAAATAAATAAATAAATAAATAAATAAATGTTCTTGGGATTCTAGTGACTAGCGTTAATCTATTTAATTATGGTAAAAGATTGCTAAAGGATACCATCAATTGCGCGATTTGGTGATAGAATTTTATGTTCTAACAACAAGCGATCAAACCCTATGCTGCCTAATCACCCAAAAAAAAAAAAAGAGGGGGTTGACAAATGACGTATCCAGACATTACAGTCAATGAGTTTAAGATTATGGGTAATTAATAAACTACTATAAAAACAAATTCTTAATAAATTTTTTTAATAGGACAACTATGAAAATCTCAAAATAAAGGCTATATAATCGGTTGATGCAAATTTTACATACGTTAGCTATGTCTAGTATACAAAAAATTTTTTTATTTTGTGAGAACTAAGAGATCATCATCTATATTTTCTCACAATTTACCAAAAAAACAAAAAGAAAATGTACCTTAAAATCTACATAGTTACTAAAAAAAAAAGGTTTCGCTTTTTTTTCCTTTTTTAAGCGGAGACAGTTGCCCCCACAAATCATAACGTGACAGCCTCCCACCGTCCACAAGAAAAAATTTCTTAGCAAAAGGTTGGGTTGTTTAGATCCGTAACTCTCAAGTTCTCGGTAAAATATGTAGTTTACTTTCATTGTAAAAAGGAAGAAAAAATAATTAAAAAAAAAAAAGGAACGAAAGATTCCCGTGGCATCTACAACAAAAATTATATCAATAAACGCAAATCAATATATCCATACACAATCACATTTTCAATGCAGCGAACAACATTTTGTTCCTATCATTTATAAAATCTGCTCTGGTGAGCCCATGAATTTACCTGACTTACTACTTGACCGTACCACAATCTTTTGTCAGGAAAACGAAAAAAAAAAAGAAGAAAAAAACAAAAAGCCCCGGCATTTTTATTCGTTATTGGCATAAAGAGAGGAATGTATTAAAAAAAGGTATAGATTGTTGACATTCAATGTTTGTGAATTCTGTACTTCATGTCTGATTTTGTAGCAGGAAATCCCTTACAATTTTATTTATTTATTTATTTATTTTTTTGACCCCAGTGATGGTAAATGGATCGATTGCATTGCCCACTTGGGAAGAGAGGGACAGACACTTGGCAAATCAAATTAAATGCCTCCAAGAAAACGTTGCGCACTTACAATCCGTCCCTGGAAACTGGAAAAAGTTGTTGCCAATGATGTGACAGTTTGTAGGTGGTTAGATAAAAGGTGTCAGACCAGTAGCGAAAGAGCTCGTGACTGGGTTTACTAGGTGGCAAGTTCTCCCACAGCAATGAATTCTTTGAGATTATTTTTTATTTTTTATTTTTTAAGTTTGACACTTAGGAATGGCACATGGGTCAGCTCATGCACGCTTGGACTAATCCGCTTCTTCGTCCCATTAAGGGCAAACTCAACCCAAGTCTGGGGAAAATTTTTAAATGGATGGGTTTCCGATTATGTGACCGCCCAGCTAGAAGGCATGGAGCTTGTGGCCAGTTTCAATACCACATATTTTTGCAATTGAAAAATGTCGCCCGCCTCTCTCTCTCTCTCTCTCTCTTTCTCTCTCTCTCTCTCTATATATATATATAAATGCAGCAGATTTTTATTTTTTGAAAAATGAAGGAAGACTGTGCTGTAGTTTTTTTATTTTTAGGCATGAAGTTGATTGTGTGCTCCTACCACCTAGGATTTCTGTTTTCATTATATTAATTCTTAAATCTAATCAAAATTTCAACTTAAACTAAATTTAACTCTTTTGTATACCCCATTATATTTATATAAATTTTTATAATTACATGAATTCATTTGCATATCATGTTATATAACTTTTTTTTGTTGTAATTATTTTATTTATTATACTACATATATTATAGATGTGTGTCTCTCATCAATTTAATTCACTCTTTCTGAGGTATTTTTCACATTAAGAATTAATGTCAAAACTTTATCTCTAAATTACTAGTTTTACTATGCTTAGAATTAATCCATGACTTTCCTTTTATCTATATATTACCTAGAGAATGATAACATTCTTACATTTCTTATCTTTGATAATGAAATTTTAGTTATTAGAAAAATAAAATAACCATGAACATTCAATGTTATGACTTTATCATTTGGCCAATCATTTTTTAAGATCCTTGAGAAATTACTAAAACCTACAATAGAGTAATTATTAATAAATCTAAAAGTGAGTACATCTTATAAGATTTCAAAAATCAATATCTTAACTCTAGAGTTAAATACTAGTTTTATTACATCATAGCTCCAAATGAATTTGATTGTATTTCCTTTTGTCAAAAAGATATAAGACAATTTTGTAATGACATATAAGGAAGCCACCCAAGTCAAGCATACAAAGATTAATATTTTTATATGTAAATATGAATATTTGAAATTAACAATGATGAAAACATTACTGGGATATAATCAAGATTTATAAACATTGTTAATTTTTTAAGAAAATTTGAAAAAAAAAATTAATAATGTAGAACTTATCAAGAAGTTACTTAGGTCACTCTTAAGATCATGAAACTTGAATATGATTGCAATTTTAAAATCAAAAGACTTGAATATGTTACTTTCAAATGACTTAGTAGGTTCATTACTCACATATGAGATATCATTTAAAAAGAAAGACATGAAGAAAAAGAAAGACGTTACATTTAAGTCCTCTACCTTAATTAGAACAATAGCTAAAGATGATAAAGAAGATGAGAAGGATGATAGTTCATTTAATAAGCTAGATTAGGAAGATTTTGTGATACTTGCACAAAAATTGCTAATTTTTTAAAGAAGGAAAAGCAACTTAGTAGAAAGTCATTTAAGTGATCTAGCAAAAATGATGGACAATAAAAGAAGGAGATTATTTGTTACAAGCTTAACAAATCCAAATGCATTGTGACAAATTGTCCTAACAAGAAAAAGGGTAAGAATTTGACTAAAAAAACTTACAATGCCATTTAGGACAATTCTAGTGATTCAGACAATGAATTCTTTAATGATGGAGTAAATTTTATGTGCTTTATGGAAAAAGACACGAGATAAACTTTGATTATCACTTATGTGATGATACACATAGTAGTTTAACCAGCTTTTCTTTCCATACATCTTAACCTCACATGTAAAATTTCATTAAAGCAACACATTCATTCTTACATGAGAAATATCATGTTAGATATCATTACTAAGGTTGTTTTGGGTATATGATTTATGCATACAATATTAGAAAAAAAATTCATAATAGGAGAAATTATTTATGATGGTACAAGAAGTATTAAAACTTATAAGAAATGACATAAACAAATTTAAATACTTAAGATTAAATAAAATTTATACAAGTACGTTTGAAAAATTAATGGAAAAAACAAGTAATACTTGAATATGACAAATAATGAGGAAAATTTTCTTTTTTTCAAAGTAATTGACAAAAAAAAAGGTAACATTTGGAGTCAATACCAAAAGTAAGATAATTAGAATTGGAAAAATTGGTAAGGGATGTTCTCTTATTATTGATAATATCTCCTTAGTTAATGGTTTTAAATTCAATTTACTTAATAATAGTTAACCTTGTAATAGTGATTACAAATTTTCTTTTAAACCCATTGTATATGTTGTTTTTGATTTTAAAACAAATAAAACTTTATGCACTACAAATAGATATGATAATATTCATATTATTAGTTTTCATTCCTTTACTAAGTAAAAAGTGAAGTGTTTAGCTTTTGTAAATAAAATTTTTTTTATATGACATAGACTCTTGGGACATATAAGTTGAAATTATTATCTAAATCAAACAACTATAATCTTATCAAAAAATTACCCAAACTAAAATTTGAGAAAGATATACGTTGTAATGTTTATTAGATGGGCAAATATGTAAAAGGTTATTTTAAGAGTGTAAAGTCATTATTTACTTTTAAACCTCTTCAATTATTGTATATGGATCTTTTTGGTCCATTTAGAGTCTCCATTTTAGATGGTAAGTATTATGTTTTTGTCATAGTAGATGATCAAACTAGATTTGCATAAGTCTTATTCCATGCTTAAATAGATAAGACCTTGAAACCATTTAAGAGAATTTAGAAGTAATTGCAAAATTAGATGAGATGCTTCATCACTTTAATTAAAAATGACCATAAAAGAGAATTTAAAAATAAGGATTTCAAAAAATTTTGTGATACTTAAGGAGTTTCCTATAATTTTGCATCCTTAAATTGCCTTAACAAAATAAGTTATTGAATGTAAGAATAGAACCTTGCAAAATATGAATCAAATAATGCTAAATGAGTTTAGCATGCTTAAATATTTTTAAGTTAAAACTTTTTATACAATATGTTATGTGTCAAGTTCAATTTTGATCCATCCTTTACTTAAAAAGACTCCCTATGAGTTATAATATGGAGAAAGTTGAAAATCAATTATTTCAGATCTTTGGATAAAAGTGTTTCATATTGAAAACTAAAGACAACTTGGAAATTTTAATTTAAAGGCCAATGAAGTTATTTTCTTAGGATACTCTTCTTTTAGTAAAGTATATAAAGTTTTTAATGACAGATCATAAGTAGTAAAAGTGGCTATGTATATTAATTTTGATGAAATGAATCTTTTTAACTTAAGAGAGGAAATTTTTTAGAAAATATGGGGACAATTTTTACCAATTCAACAAGTAAGGAAGTAGAAAATAATGGTAATAGTTCCAAAAAAAAAGAGCAACTTTAGCCAAAAGAATGGAAATAAGTTGGTAAATTATTTTAAGATCAAATCATTAATAATATTTCTAATTCTCTTAGGAATAGATCATCTTTTAGGCATTTGAATACTAACTTAGCACTTATCTTTTAAATAAAGTCTAAACATGTAAAAGAAGTATTGAATGATAAGCATTAGGCATATGTCATAGAAGCAAGTTAAAAACAATTTAAGAGAAACTAAGTGTAAACCTTAGTCCCTAGACTTAGAGACCATCCTATTATAGGTATTAAATGGGTGTTTCGCAACAAATTAGATGAAAATGAGAAGATATTTTTAAACAAGGTTAAATTAATGGTCAAGGAATATAATTAAGATAAGGGAATAAATTATGATGAGACCTTTAAACTTGTGACTAAATTAAAAGTTCTTTACATCTTACTAACATATGTATCTTTTATGAATTTTACATTATATCAAATGGATGTGAAATGTAAATTCCTTAATGGTTTTATTATTAAGAAATTATATATTAAATAACCTTTAAGTTTTAAGAATATTAAATTCTTTAATTATGTGTTTACACTTTTTAAAACCCTATATATATTGAGCTCCCCAAACTTGGTATGAACAACTTACATCATTTTTTATTCAAAAGGAATTCATAAAGGGTAAGATAAACACTATGTTGTTTATAATGATAAAAAATAAAAATTTATTAATTGTGAAAATTTACATTGACAATATTATTTTTTGGTGTCACTAATGATTTTCTATATAAGGAATTCAAAATGAGCATGATAGGAAACGTAGTTTCTTCTTAATTCTACAAATTGAGCAAAGTATGAATGACATTCTTATTAGCCCAATAGAGCATGCGAGAGAGATTTTAAAAGGATTTGGATTGAAGGATTCAAAGTCTTATGATATGTTAATACCAATATCCACAAATTTTAATAAGAATAATATTGATAAAAAGGTAGATAAAAAAATTATATTGATATGTGATTAAAAGTCTTTCTTACCTTATTATTAGTAGGTTAGATATTATATTTGCTATATGTTTATATACTCATTTTTAATCATTATCTAGATAATTACATTTAGTTGCATTGAAAAGGGTATTTCATCACATCTAGTTTAGGCCTTGGTAACCTAAAGAAAAGACATTTAACTCTATAAGACTCTAATAAGGTTGGTGATTAGTTCAATAAGAAAAGTACCATTAATACTTACCAATTTTTAAATGGTACATTAGGTTTATAGTTTAATTAGAAGTAAAATTTTATAATAATCTTAACTGATAAAGTTGAATACATTGTTACAAGCAGTTGTTACTTACAACATTTTTTGATTAAGTAAACTTTTAATGATTTTAACTTGCATTTTTAGGAAGTTACTATTTTATGTGGCAAAATCAAAAACCTCTTTAAAACCTCGTTCATCATTTCAAAACTAATTATATAGATTTTAAATATTATTTTATTTAAAATCATGTGCTCAAAAGAAATGTCATTTTTGAATTTGTGGACACAAACAATTAATTTGTGGACATTTTATGACGTTCTTAAGTAAGTATAGATTTTTAAACATTAAAGAGCATTTGTAAATGGTAGATGAGATTTAGACCCTCATTCATGCATTTTGGTTTGTGTATGCACATAATCAAATAGTCTTTATTTTTCTTTTCTTTCCATATGGCTTGAGATGTGTTCAATTTTTTGGAAAGATGGTTATTGCTTCCAATTGGCATTAAACAACTCTAATTGATTTTTTCTTTTAACTAAAATATATGTTTGTTCTAATTACATACCGTTTATCCCAATTCTCTGTTTTTTTTTTTTTTAAGTCTTATGTGTGATTGTTCTATTCATTGTTTATAACCACCTATGTCCTTGGTCTAACAATTATTTTTTATTTTTATTATTATTATTTTAGGCTGTTATTTTTATTGCCGCTCGTACACATTAAAATTGTCTCCACCTTCCAAACTTTTTCCATTTAATAATAGGCCGTCCAACTCTTGTTATGAATAATGTTAAGATCTTTCTCTATTACATCTTTGACTTATGTCTTCTCTTTTAATTAAAATTTTTCATAATCCTCCAAAATCTTTCTCATACAAAGAGAAAGAGGCGGAAGATAGAGTGAGAGAGAGATAGAAAACAAAATAAGAGAGAGAGGAGAGAGCGAGAAAGAGAGAGAGAGAAAGAAATATAGAATTTAGAGATAAATATGGAAGAGAGAGAAAGAGGAAAGCAATGAAGACACGTACGAGAGAGGGGGGAAGAGACGGAAGTTGGAGATGAAAATGAAAGAGAGAAGGGAGAGAAAAAGAGAGTGAGAGGTAGAAAAATTAAAGCGAGGAAAATGGAAGATAGAGCAAAGAAGAGATAAAAGATAGAAATAAAATTTGAAGTAAAATAGAGAGAAAGAAATAGAAGATAAAGAACGTTAGAGAAACAGAAGATAAGAACAGAATTAAAAATAAGATGGATAGATATAAAAGATAGAGAAGAATAAAAAAGAGATTTAATTTTAGTTATTTGTGATAAAAATAAGTTAAAATACACAAAAAAAATAATTAATTAAAATATAAAGTTGATAAAATTATTTTAATATATTGTGCTACATAACTATTATATGTTGTCCTATAGTTTTTTAAACATAATATAAGATAGCGGTTTAGTCTATGTTATAACGTGTTGTCTCGCATACTGTCTAGTCTTGCGTACCCAACGGGTCCTTTAGACACCACAAATGGGAAATATCAGCACTTGATGGGGTTAATGGGACCTCAAATTTCACATCTACTTGTCGCAAGTGAATACTCACCTTAATAAACTGAAGAGCAGAGGTAGTCTGACATTCGTGGACATAATTGCTTAGCGGAAGTAGTCTAACCTTTGTAGACATAATTGCTGTGGGGGTTCCTTCATACGTTGAACGTGCATGGTGGAGATTTATGCAATGTTGCCGTTGTAGGGTAGGAATTGCCAATGGAGAGTGGGAACTGTGAGGTAGTTCAGCTGCCCTAAATACTGCCAACCCTATAATCACCAAGACAGACGGCTCATAATGTCGATTTTACCCAAGCTCTCTACTTCCAACCAATATTCAGCTTGTGGTCACCGCTAAGACAATAAACGTCGTTTGGATTAAGGCCTTTGGCGTCCTTAAAGCCAGATCCCAACAATTATGAAAGAAAAATGCCCCAGCCCTCCCTATCACTCTTCATTTATACCACGGAAATTTCTATATGCAAATACCTTTTAATTAGGGGGTGGCCATATTAAATTTGAGTAAATTGCAACTACTTTTTCTCTGTCAATGGCTCTAATCACTGCCCGTTTTCTTGTCATCTTCGCCTTCTTCTTATAAATATTCTCTCTCTTTCCCTCGCCCCCCAGTGTCCTTTCCCTCTGCTCCTTAATCTTGCTCACTAGGGTGATTCTTGGCTTATTGGGTCCAACATCCAAGCTAAGTACATGGGCTTGCTGAACGTGAAAGGTGTGGTGTACAAGCCTGCGGAGAAAGTTAATCTTGACCCTCACAGCGATGAGCCCTATGTTCAAGCCAATGTTAAAGGTTTGTATTGAGCGATTCCACTAACTATCATCACCTGGTCAAAATATATACACACGCACACACACACTATAGTATGCATAACTGAGTTTAATTTATTGCTTATTACTTGTTTTCTCTTTTGTTTTGTGTAAAAATCTTTTCTTCTTCTTCATCTTCTCTTTGTCTGTCACTTTCAAGTTTGTCTGGGGAATGTTAGTTGAGTTGTGAATTCTAAATTTTTTGATTTCCGGGTTTCTGTCTCCTTGCCCTGAAAATTAGGAGGATAACCGTGCGTAATATGTCCGGGCCCCAAGACAGTGTATAATATATATATATATATGTTATTTGATTGCAGCAGCTATTCAACTATCTGGAATTGTTAAAATATCGCAAGAGTTTCAGTGTTGAGAATTGCATATATATATATATATATATGAGGTTTCGGCGCATTGATCCTTTCTTTTTCAGGTTTCATGAAATTCTTTCTTCTTTCTTTCTTGCTTTCCTTTAACTTAAGTGGAGAGAGTCATCAGGAATATTTCAAGTTTCAATAAGCAGAAGTTTGAATTTTCTCCTAATTCAAACAGAAGGGGGCTAAGGCTTCATGTGTCATTTTCATGTTTTATTGTTGTGGGCTTCTTTCTGACTAGGACGGAGTTTTATTAGATCTAGCGACAGGACTTTTGCACTTTTGTCTAAGCTGGGATCATTTAATTTAAGTGCAGTGATTTACTAAACACCTTCTGTTTTTGTGTAATGGCTGAGGGCAGAGGCAATAAAAACTTATGTTAAAATCTTGCACCAAATAACCCATCACATTGCGAAATAGACAGATGTTTGCTGAAACTCACACAAACAAAAAAGTAATCAGACTACTTAACACTCACTATCCCTTAGTGTAAACTCTTGGTAAAGTAGTTGTATACTGTCATTTTCCTTTAGTTTTATGGGCATTTTCTCCGAAAAATGTTACTGAGATTCAAAAAAAAAAAAAGAAGCTTGAAGTAGTAGCTTAGTTGGTGATGGGATATACTTTTTTACATTGACTCAAGATTAAGTCTTCACATTACAGTTTATCTTGTAAAATATAAATTTTAGCGTTGTACCCACAGCGGTAAAATTTCAAATTCATTAACATTGATACTAAGCAAAAGAGAGATTTATTTGGGACTGACAGTACTTAATTAATAATTTTTTTCTATAAAAAAAATTTAAATGAAATAATATCCAGTAATCCCAATTTCGACTCACGGGGTTTTTTTTTTTTTTTTTGACAAAAAAAAAAGATAGTACATTTAATGTGTCTTTTAAAAGTTAAATGCTCATAAAAACTGTTGATATTCACGATAAATGTTGACAAAGAAAAAGTAAACACTTACCATGTTTAATTTTAAAAATAAATTATGTGCAATTTATTCTTATAAAATTATTTAAGCCACTTAAATTTTATATTTGCAGTTTTCCGAAGGTATATAGTTACCATATACTTCAACTTTTTCAAAAACTGTACGTACATATCGTTATTCGTCTGTGCTATAAATAATTTTACCATTTTTGTAGTTTCGTATAACCTTCTATGCGTTAAAAGGACAGAGCCAACGTTGAATGGCAGTTATTTCGAATGAAGAGAAAGATAAAAACTTAAGAATTCAAAGCAGTAAAAAGATAATTTATAAACATTAAGCTGTTTAATGAAGAGAACCACTGAACAAGTATGATGAGCATTTTATTGGGGAAAAAACAAAAAAAAGGCATCTAAATGCAATTTTAACATCTTGCCAGGGAAGCACCTCAGAAAATTAAAGAAGAAAATCGAGTGCAGGTAAAAATTAACAAATTTTGCGTTGATAATGACTAGGCCTACTCTTTATGTGGGGTGGGGGAATTAATGGACAAAAATTTAATTATATATATATATATATATCGAATGGTACTTAATGATATTGGGGGGGGACACATAGCTCATTTAAGCTAATAAAAATGTAATAATCACAAACATTGTTTGTCTTTTTGAGAAGAGGTATTAGTAAATGTTTGAAGTGTATGCATGCGCTCCTGCATATTCCTCATAAGATATTTAGTTGATATATGAGTAATGGTTTGATTGAATTAAGTTGAGAATATTATTCTGAAATTTGGCAACTTCTCTGGAAAGCTCCGCGCATGGCTGGAATTCTGGTGAAAATCTTTGTCTGGTTCCTGGAGTCGCCCATCTTCGGATCAGCACTCTTGTACATACTCAAGAGAAGCAATCTAATTTACAAGGTAACACACATATTTCCTTGTCTTGTCTTCTTCCTGGCCAAATTTCCAGTATAAATGGAATATCCAGGCTTTCGTGGCTTTGGCACCGATTGTTGTCATTAATTACGCTTGGAAATTGGCATAAAAAAAGCTTAGATTCTCATAATAAGATGTTCACTTCAACTTAGTATGAAATACTCATATATGTTACTCAAACTCAAGTTTGAGTAATACAACTGCATCAACTCTCCCAACACTCGTTCTTG
>JAHLGO010021107.1:7670739-7685134 GCA_020615895.1 Ceriops decandra
CAAACTCCTCAAAACTTTTTTCCAATCGTAATAATTTTTTGTTAAGACTCTCTTGGTCAAATGAAAGTAAATCCTTAGAGAAGGATGGTATTGCCTCTCAACAAATTTGTAGATATTAAATAATTTTCTTGGTTTTTCTTTTCTTTTTTTTTTTTTTTTTTACCCTTTCTTCGCATTAGCAATATCCTTTGTGCATATTTCTAAGCGGATTTTTCGATGGTTGAATTTTAAGCAATATCTCATATCATATGTTTCAAGTTCAAATTTTGAAGGATGTGCAAATTTGATGGAGAATAGAGTGACGCCTTGATATATATATATATATATGCATACAATTCATGGTCTAAATGAATTCGCGTTGGGAAGGAAAAAAAAATAAAAAACATCAATAGGGAAATTGTGGAGGCAAAGGTGCCTCGTCCCCAGAACAATCCAAATAAATTAGACGTGACGAACCTCCAACGGGGGAAAAAGCACCGGAAAAATGTTGGTCGTTCTGATAGCAGTCTTTTGTATCCTCGGTAAAAATTATGGAGCGTTCGAATAGTTGTTGGCGACTAAACCGGCAAGTGGACTGAAAAAAATGGCAAAATATCCGATCTTTTGTCCGGTTGGACCATAAAATGGGTACTGGTCAAAACCAGTCAAAATTGGACTAAATTTGTAAAAGTTTAAAAACTCTGTGTCGGACATGTTTTGTTTAATTTGACTCTTAGATTTTGTCCAAATTTATAATTTGGTATCCAACTTTTTATTTCAACTAATATTGAGTCACATAATTTGTCTAAACGTGTAATTTTTTCATCAAGACAAAATTTTAATATGCAATCATGTATTTTTATAGCTTTTCTTTGTTAATTACCCTTAAATTTGAATAGTAAAAATTTTTTTATTCAAAACATATTATATGGAATTTTTATTATTTTTATATTGTTTTCAATTACTAATAAATAACTATGCTGATTTTGTACATTTGTGATTTATAATTGATTATACATATATAGTGATTTACTATAAATAATAAACATACATTTCAATTAAATATGAATTCAACCTTAATTTAATTAGTTAAACCAATTGATCCTCAATTATCTGATCTTTTCAATTAGATAGTCGATCTATTTATGGAGCATTTGTTTGATTGTTTCATACATAACATTTGTTTAAACGAACAATTTTCCTGACAATAAAAACAAAATGAAATATAATGTCAAAAATTCACTTGAATTTATATTTAAATTTTCATGTGTAAATTTTTATGTGAATGTACAATTGACATCAAATAAATTACTTTTTATATGTTAAACTCCTAGAAATTAGCTAAACTAATAATGGTTAACTCTCGCAGTTCATAAGTAATGCAGAATTGGAGGAAGCACCTCTTTATATCCCTTTACATCCATTTGAAGGTAAGTTCTCCAACTTTAATTAAAAAAGGTCTTCAAATTTTTTCTTTATTATTTTTTTTAATTTACTATAATGTTCATTGGGACTTAAACTATACACATTAAGATAAAAATTTTTTCATTATCATTCATCTTTTAAGGATTATAACCTAAAACCTTTAACTTACAAGTAATTTCTTAATAAAAAAATTTTCAATTGATTTATTATTATTATTGTTATTTTATAAAAACTAAAAATTAACTCTAAATTTGAAATTAAGAACTCAATGATTCTATTATTAGACCTCATAACTAGTGACCATGAATAGCTTTGGACTGAGCTTTTATTTTATTTTTTTATCTAAGTTATGTAGCCTAGCAAATTATAAACTTTTTAAATGGCTAAACTAAAATTGAGCTTTTCATTACATTTAGCCAATGTTAATTTGACCTTACACAAATATTATGCTAAAAAAACAACATAGTTTTGTGAAATTCAAATAAGGAAACCCAATTTTTTTTTTGCCCAAGAAGTAAGTTTGTAGGCCTAAAAATGCTTACAAATAATTTATTTTGAGTTTAGAATAATGTATTAGTCATATTGTTCATATACGCCACAAACTTGATACTCAACAAATAAACCCATCAAATGTGAAGGCAATACATATTAACAAACATTTCTTTTTCATGAGCTGAGTAATGTTGTCTTGCCTTGTTAAGTTTTTAACTTTTATAGGTAATTGGGTAACTTTCTTGGATTAACACATTACCATTACCCTTGTCATATATGTTAGTAATGATATCAAAGGGTAACTTAGAGTTGGGTAGTTATAACACTAATTCTGTCAATATTGTTGCGTTTAACTTGTCAAAAGCTTCTTAGCATTTCATGATTTACTTTTGTGGTTAATCTTTTTTAAGTAAGTTGGTGAGATAAGCTACTTTTTTTTAAGTAACCATGTACAAATTTCTTGTAGTAGTTAAAAAAGTTAAGAAATGACCATAATTTTAAAATTTTAGTAAAAGGTGACTAAGTATGATAGATCTTATACCAAGGAACATTATTGACTACCATGCAAACTTACACTTTTTTTTTTTAACATACCATTGGTGTTCTCTTAATCAACAAAGTTTTTTCCAAAGTTAGGTTAAGTGATCCCCAAATGACTCTTTATACATAACAATATCATTAAGGTATAATATCCTAAATCAATTAAAAAATTATGAAATATATCATTCATTAAATTGCAAAAAGTAACAAAGGCATTAGCCAAACTGTAAGGCATCAACAAAAATTTGTAAGAGTTATACCAAGTAATATACATGGTTTTCCTCTTATCTCCTTATGTAATTTTGACTTACCAATATCTTGATTGAAAATCTAATTTGGTGATGTATGACACGTTGGTTTATTAATTAAACAAGTTTATTATCAATGGTATAGGATACTAATTCTTCATCATGACCTTATTTAAAATCTTATAATCCACACATATTCGCAAGAAGATATCATGCTTCTTTTGGAATAATATTGGGGCATCATAAGGAACTTTAGAGAGTTTAATCAACTTACAACTAGCAATTTCATTAATTATTTTCTTAATTTAGCCAATTCCATTAGACTCATATGATAAAGAGCTTGAACTAGAGGTTTAGAACTTAAAAACCATATTAATTTTATGGTTAGTAGCACACTTAAAAGAAAGACACTTTGGTAACTCTAGAGAAATTACATTTGCAAAGTCACCTAATAGTTTAACAATACCAACAGGCATCTTAGCAACTTTTCCTTTTTTTATTTTGATTAATGCAATCAAATTAATGACTTTTATCTTTTTCAAGTCATGCTATACTCGCATAGCAAAAGTTGTACCATCCAATTTCCTACAACTATCTACTAAAAAGAGTTATCTTACTTGTAACAAAATCAGGATAATTCTTATACATGATAATCAATCCACCTAAATAAGATAATAAGACAATTTTTTCATGTATAAAGAACTCAACTTTTAATATGATATCAAAATAATCTAATAGCACAACCATAAAGTTAAGATTGCCAATCCAGCTACTAAAGGTTATATTCGTAACTATTGTTAAGCCAAATACCTTATAAGCTACCAAGTTAACTGCCTTTATTTAGCTATCACTTTTAGAGACTTTAAGTCCAAGTAACTTCATCATTGATTTGACCATAAAGTTATATGTAGCACTAGTATTTGTCATCACCATCAACTCTTAATTGTTAAGTCTAATCTTTATATAAATTAGGTGAAATTATAGGAGTCATTTTGCTTAAACTATATTTACTAATTGCAAAAGATTAACACAATAAGGGTTAACATTTTCCTTAATAATAGCTTCTACCACTCTTCTTGGCAACCATGCCACTTAAATTTTCTTTATTTGGGCTAACATTATAAGGGCCATTACAAATGAAACCAAAATTAAATTTATTTTTACCTTGTTCCTAATTAATAGCTTTACTATTGTCCTTGCTATTATCTTGGTTTTTATCTTTCTTCTTGCCTTTTTTTTTCCTTTTTGCCCTTATCTTTAGATTGTTTTCTTGCATCATAATTAAAGAATTCATTGATTTTGTAATAAACTAAACCATTAACAATAACCATGGTAAAAGGCAAGTCTTTGATACTTTACCTTCTTTGCTTGATTTAAGTCCATAATTGGAAACCCAAAAGCAAGTTAAAGAGCTTGTCTTTATATAACATTTTGTGAAAGTCACGCATTAAAGAACTAAACTCTTTGACATAGTCCTACATTATGTCACTATGCTTTAATTTCTTCAAAAATTCTTTTACAACTTAAGATATATTATTAAGAAGAAACTAATCTTTCAATTCTTTATTTAAGCTTTCTCATGTCTTTATACAAGTTTACTTACACTTATATTATCATCAAGCTTAGTTCATTACCATAGTTTGACATCTTTGGCAAGTTACATACTAATAAGGGTTATTTTTTCCTTGTTAGGCACTAAGATAATTATAAAGTATTGCTTTATGTTTCATAAGAATTTTTCAATTACTTTTGTATAACGCTTCCCCTTGATGGCTTTAGATTTTGATACTTTTAGCTTTTTAAAGGAATCAATAACCACTTGGTTGATAACTTATCACTTTCTTGAGGATGGTAATTTCTTATTCTACCTTGTTAATGCAAGTGAACCATACAAATTCAAGATTATCATAATTAAAATGCAAGAGACATACCAAAATTTTCAACACATTAAGCCTTGTCAAAATCAAAAGGGCTTGTTCCTTAGACATGCCCTTAAGACAAATTAAACAAAGTAGTTTGATGCACAAAAAAGTATGCTAATAAGGGGAGATGGGACATTCACTTTTAAGTTAGGGAAATAAGTATCGTTGAAATTAACTCTTTAAATATGAAATATTAGTAGCAAAATAGTGCATCATGGGTTGATTTTTAAGTATGATGGTCCTTGTGTTGTGTTAAAGTAGGTTGCTAACATTATTTATCAATTGCATCTACTAGATAGGCTAAAGGTACACTCGATCTTTTATATAAGCTTCTTGAGATCTTTTTATTAGGAAGATGGGGACAAACTTGTAAGAAAACAAATAAGAAGTACTCTTTCAACAATCAAAATTAAGTTCTTACAAAAAGTGGAAAAGATTTTAGACTACTGAACACTTTGGTAAAGCATGAAGAATTGTTAGGTCAAGTAATTAGCAAAGTGGAAAATTGTTCCAAAAAGAGAGAATAGTTGGAAAAGAGATGTAACTCTTTAGTAATTCAAAAATTAGATCTAGAACTACTTATCAATTCTAAGAATAAGGATGTTTACTTCAATTGATAAGGGTCGCTTATTAGTTCCTTAGGTTCATTGGTTTAAGAATGCAAGCAAATTGGTAGCAATTTACACCTTTGCATAAGCATTAGGTGTGGACACCTTATCAAGTAAAGTATATTGAGAACATATGTATTATAGTAGGATAAGGGAGGCTAAGACATTGACATCAAGGGAGAAAGGCATTTCAGTTATTAATTAGTCCAGTAGGGTGTGTTAGTGATTCACTAACATACATTAATGATGCATTACTATGTTGTTGGCTATTGAGTGACAATTGAAATACATTAATGTCTCCTTTTACCTAATGGCTAGATTTCTTAATACTCTTTGAAAAGGTATTACATGTCTCCCACTAAATTTAATAAGGCTTAACATGTGCTCCAAAAATTAGCTATAACATTGATATGGCATGGACACATGAGTAATACAAAGCAAGTTTGATTGCAAGCTAGCCATAAGGAAAGAACTTAAACTATGCACCAAATTAGATTGTGCCATGATAATAGGAGATCATGGAGTTAACCTCTATTAAACTGTGAGAATGGGTGTTAGTGCCAAAAATGGCAAGCTTTTTATAACCTTATCTAAGACAATATGTTGGTATGAACTCATTAAAAGAAAGAGAACATGGGTGGCAAAAGAAAATGGCTGAGCAAGACCTTCATGAGGTGTGAAGCTCTCTTTTAAGTGTAGTTGCATGTTCTTACAAGAGAATGGGTGAATGCTCTTAAGAATGAGGTCTCCACTATGCATGATTGGTTTGATAGCCAAGTCATGCATATCTATAATTGAAGGTCTCAATTGCAAACTTTATATATATGTGTAACATGACAACCAAAAGTCATACAAGAAGTGGAGAGAAATCATTTATGTGAGATCTTTACAAATCCTTTATACTTTAAGGAAAATAATAAAGGTTAGGAAGTAATTCCTATATGTATTTTTGTACCTCATGTATGTGAATTGCTTAATATTAAGTGTGACTTAATATCATCATAAAGCAAAAAATTTGAGTAAAAGAGTTGACTTTATGACCTTTTAATTTCATGACATACAAAATATGTCATGATGAGCTTTACGTACAGCTCAAAGCGGATATTTTCTTTTAAAGATGCACTGGTTTTTCCAAGGATCTGATTTCTCCTTGTAACTGCAGAGTTAGACGAACAAGAAGTCAAGCTCTTAACTCCTGATTTATCACCACCTGAGCGAGTTCAACAGGCCATGGATTGTCTCACTTCATCTGCTTCAAACATAGCGAATGGCCTAAAGCCTTCTTTCCGTCATTGGACTGTTATGGATTATTTTAGAGCCTATAGCTCAGGAGAAATAACCCCTTACATGGTACAATATTGTAGTCTTTTAAGTTCTTAGTGACTTTGCATATGCATCTGTTTTTCATAATGTTGTTTGTTAATGCGACTAAGACTTTATCTAACCATTGAAATTGAGGTCCTAGTTTAAAAGGTCTCAAGTTCAAATCTCAGTTAGTTACCTGTTAAAAAGATACGTTATTTCGTTATCCCTCGTAGTTATTCAAGTCAAATGTAATCCGTGCAAGCATTAGGAACTAGCAAAGAAATTTAATGAAAGTTTTTCTGTAATCCCTCCCTGTTACTTGACTAGTTCATTGGAGCTCAAATTTATCTCTGTACAGGTTGCAGAGAGATTAATAGCTGCCATCCATGAATTTTCCGGTCATCCTCTGGACATGGCGTTCTTTATCAGTTATAATCGGGAAGATATTTTGAGGCAAGCTAGAGAATCAACTTGCCGGTATGAAAGAGGTACTGTTTTCAAACTTCAGGGCTAAAATCTTTCAGACTGAAAAAAAAATTATGGCTTCATTTTCTGGCTTCATCAGGATTACCAGTCACCACATTCTAATAGTAGGGAAAAGAAAAGAGGAAACGGATACCAATGTTCGTTAGTTGCCTATCATGGCAGCAGAAAAGGAAAAACAACTGATGCCTGTTGTGTTTATCTGGATTTGGAAACAACTCTTCTTTATCTAGTTTTGGGTCCTATTCTTTTATGCTCTCCCTTCACTGGAATTCGGTGATCATATTAATGGAGTCTTCTACATCATTATTTCCAGTATAAAGATCCTGTTGTTTATTGTTAATGCTTGTTTATTTTTGCTTATACATCTAAAAGAAGTTGTTTCCGATGCTTGTGACTTCCCGACCACAATTATGTAACATTACCATTACATAAAGACTCACCCTTCTGCTTATACATCTCCTACAAGATTTTGCATCTGGCCCTTGGACATGATGTTCCACCTAAAACTTTAAAAATGCACAGGGGAGCCAATATCAGCTTTGGATGGGGTCCCAATCGCTGTAAAGGATGAGATAGATTGTACACCATATCCGTCAACAGGTAACTCAAAACCACGCCAAATATGTCAACTTGCTCATTATCTAATATCCCCCTATTAAACTCATTCCAACCATGTCATTGATTTTACTAGGAGGAACAAAGTGGTTGCACAAGCTTAGACCTTGCAAAACTGATGCCTGTTGCGTCAAGCGCCTCAGATTGTGTGGTGCCATACTTATAGGCAAAACAAATATGCAGGAGCTCGGAGCGGGAACTAGTGGAATAAACCCTCACTATGGGTAGAGCGTCTCTCTACTAGTTTAAATGTGAAATTGGTTGACCATGTATCAAATCCACAAACAAAAAGAAGAAAAAAAAAAAAAAAAGAAGAGGATGATGATGATGCTATATTCTTACTTTGCATGCAGTGTTACTAGAAATCCATATGATATTGGAAGAATCTGTGGAGGTTCTTCTAGTGGATCTGCCGCAGCAGTGGCTGCAGGATTGTGTCCTGTTGCCCTTGGTGTTGATGGAGGAGGTACCTTATTACTCTTATACTCAACTAAAATTTTCAACCTTTAGGCCCAGGAGGAACTTACTTTTATTGTAACTTCTCAGCCAATTTGGCTTTACTTCTATTAGTCCAAATACTAAAAGGCAACTCTGTGTATCATTTCTTCACCATTTATTTTCAGAAAAGATTTGAAATTTTGCCAGCCTAGTCCATCAACATGTTTCCTCCTTAAAGTGCATGATCTAAAAAAATGGATGTTAAGAGGAGTGTATCTTTCACTTATAATCACTTAGGATCTGTGAGAATGCCTGCTGCTCTTTGTGGTGTTGTTGGTCTCAAGCCAACCTTCGGCCGTGTACCTCATTCTGGGTGAGAGCTTGTTTTAGTATGAATTCAATCTTATTTATCTAAGTTCCCCTATTTCAAGTACTTCATCAGACTTTGAAGGCACATTTGCTTTTGTTCAGTGTTCTTCCTCTTAACTGGACAGTTGGGATGGTGGGAGTATTAGCAGGCACCATAGAGGATGCATATATTGTGTCAGTATCCTCTGCTTGCTTTTTTAAATAATTGAGATTTGGCTATTTTTGGAGACTCCCTTTTATAATTTTTATGTGACAGCTTAAACAAAGTTGTTATTTTCAGGTATGCGGCAATTAGTGGCCAACGTCCGTCTCATGAACCCTCTAGAATACAGGTAGAAGTTCTTCCACAGATGGCCTGAAGCCAAAAAGAAAAAATAAATAAATAAACAGCTGTACAATTGAGCCCAAAATGCACATCCGATTTCTTTTTACAGTTCAGTCTTCCAGAACAGCTTTAGAACTGTTGTTCTATTGAATTTAACAAGAGACTTCTTTTTCATGAACCTATCAGCCAAAATTATATATTCCAATGCTGAAGTCTGTAAGTACATTATCAAGCATCAGAATGGCAAGGTACGAGAAGGTGAGTAACTCATTTCTTAATCTTATTATGTTCACATTTATGGCTTGAATCAAACGTATCGCAACGAACCATTTTTTTTTCCTAAACAAAATTGTGACCACTAATTGGTTCAATTAGTGGTTCAATGATTGCAGTGATGACATCAGAATATGTTGTTCCCATGCACTGGATCAGCTTTATGAAAAGTACGGTTGGAAGGTATAGCAAGAAATATAATCCCTTCCAATTTAGACACAAAACCAGGATTGTGCATTATTCTTTGTTTCACCATTATTTTTTGTTTACCAACTTATTATTGCATTTCTATGTGTAAGACAATGGAGGTGACGATACCAGATCTAGAAGCAATGCGCCTGGCGCATTATATAACAATTGCATCAGAGTGCAGCACTGCAGTTGCCTCTTATTTAGAAAAGATGTATGTACAAGGGCAGCACATTCATTCCAACAACATTTAGAGTTCCGGGAGCTAAAGTTTTAACTTATTCTTTAACAGGAACATTGCAGAGTTAGGATGGGATACAAGGGCAGCACTTTCTGTGTATGGTGCTTTCAGTGGCAAGGAGTACATTAAAGCCCAGAAACTCAGGTACGCTACAGCCTAGATTTAGATTATTAAGTTGTAATGAACGGTCAGATATCGTTCAGAATCATGATGCAATATCGATTCTCCATTATCCCGATGGAAAAAGAAAAAAAAAAACATAGGAACGGCAGGAAAATCACTAAAGCTTGAAGCTGAATCCTGAATGACCATTGAAATGCAATATTTTTTGCCAAGATTTTTTCTTTTATAGACAGTTTTCTAGAAATGCAATCTCATTACTGCGTTTATATAACAAGGCTATTATGCTAATGTTTATCTAGCCAAGTTTCATGACACAGTACCTTGGGACAATTTTATAACAGGACATCACATTGCTCATTTTGCAACTGTTTTTGCATAAGAATGTGTTGCTGGTTACTGTTTCAATTCCAACTCTTAATGCCGATTCTTAGTTTTTCTAGAAGATATATGGCCTGCTGACAAAGTAATTGGAATAATTTTAAATACCTAAGTGAGTTTTAATATATCTGCAGGAATCGCCAATTGCAGCTGCATAAGAACATACTTGCAGAGGCAAATGTAATTGTCACACCGACAACAGGGTACCATCACTTCAATGTTTAAAACCAATTCCATCGAAAATAACTTGCATGACACTCTAAATCTCTTTTTGTTCAAATATGCCAATTGATCGTCTTGTTCATATAACAGTGTCACTGCCTACCCAATTTTAAGTGATGCTTTAAAGACTGGCGAACTTGACTACATAAACGGAGGTATAAAATGTACAGAATAGTTTTTCGATTTTGCTTATCTTGATAAAAAGCTATGATTTTTCTTTTGAGGATAGGAACTTTTTTTTTTACCTCCTTTGTTCCCTTAGCTATGGAAAAAACATTTTATTGGAGAGGGACCATTGTGGACCATTACTGGTGCATGAGCAAGTCCGGAGCATGCTTAATCTTGTCAGCTTTGGTTTGTTTCAGCTGCACTTGTTCAGTATCAGATAGCAGGAAATTTTCTGGGATTGCCTGCAGTTACTGTTCCAGTAAGCATCTGCCATTACCCTATTCTAAACGGCAATTACTTTTCGTTGCACTTCGTGCTTTTTTCTCTGTTGTTTTCCTGTTGACCTAAAGCATCCTGTGATAGGTCGGGTATGACAAAAAGGGCTTGCCCATTGGCCTTCAGTTTATTGGTAGGCCATGGTCTGAACCAACACTAATCCACATGGCATCTGCTCTCGAGGTAGTAATATTACCAGGCTCGTCATGCATAGATTTTTCTTTTGTTGTGGCTCTTTTTGCATGACACTCATTGCAAAACATTGACATTCATAATCCATATGATGCAATACGCTGATAAACTTCCCTTCAAAATTGATCATGCATTGCATTTCCAGACTAGCAATTGAGCTTCAATTTGCTTTGGTGCCCAAATCGTCAACTACACATGTTGCTAATGTGGCATGTTCGCTGCGCCAATTATGAAGAGTTGCGTACCCTTCTTTTCCCCTTGCTATTCTGTGTTCACATGACTGAAATATAGAGCATTATTTTGTGCTTCAGGCTCTGCGCATCTCAGAGTACAGGAGGCCTCAGATTTTCTGCGATTTGCTTAGGAAGGATTAAGTAAACCAGGAATCTTTTGACAGACCACAGGTCAGCAACATAAAACAGAGAGAAGAGAAGCATTTTGCTTGAGGTTGCGGGCTCACTGGTTCCTACATGGAATTTTGTCTTTTTAAGTTCTTCACGGAACATAATGTTCGGATACCAAGAGTCCATGAACTCCCATTACCGTTTGTACTACTCCCTTTGAAATCATCGAATTAGATTCTGATAAACAGATCTGTAAACTCGAGAGAAATTTACACCCCACCTCTTATTGAAGATGCAGTAACAAGCCGCATTCTTACTTTTCACACGTAGCATATTGGAACCCGATCGCTAAGGGTAGATTGTGAAAATATTCCTCTGCCTCTTGATATTTGCTTGCTAGTTCTAATCTAAAAATTGAGAATTTACTTCGTTTATGGTAATAAGATGCACTCTCATTTGTTTTTTAACGTGTAATAAGTTGTACTTTTTAACTCTTGATAGCAGTGGTATCAAACAATACCATTAGTCAAATTTTTGAAAAAAAAAAAAAAAGTCAAAATAACTACAACAATATTATTTTGAATAACATAAATAGACTAAAATTTTGTTCTATTGCACTTTTCTTTTTCTTAAACCACGATACCACCCAACAAACTCTAGAATCTTTGCTTAGAAAATCGAATTCCCTTATTCACAATCGACATTTTGAATCTTCTTCTTCTTTTTTTTTTTTTTTTTAATATTAAGATTCTATATATATATATATAATTAATAAAAATTATAAAATAAAACACTGTTAATTTCTCATTTAATACATTTGTAAATTATAAAACTCTTATATCTTTTGTTAGAATGTCTCATTTTCTGTGTCATATTTTGACACATTTGAGGCGCTCAGACTTGTATTTACACATTTGTAAATACAACCACATGACTTGTATATCCATATGGAACACACAAGCGAAGATAACGCAGAATATAGAAAGTTGAGCAATTTATGGTATAACTTTGTGTATGTAAATTGATTCTTTTGAAAGCAAAGGTGCTCAGACTCTAGCAAGCAATTAGTGATAAGAAAATTTTGGAAACTTAAAATGAAGCACCGACAAGTTAAGATCCAAATTCAGATTTTTACTGTCAAAGCATTCCATTGAAAGAATCTTTGCAAACTTCTAAGCAAGGGATCACAACTCCTGATCCTGGTGGAACTCCATTTGTTACTTCTACTTATCCAATCCAATGATCAACCCTTCTTCACACTATAGGAAAGAACATATTCTGAGCAGTTCCACAAAAGAGTAATTATCAAACATTTGATAGACTAATCGCCTAAGCTTTCACTTCCACCTGTTTAGGCCCATTTTCCGGAATTAATAACCCAAGTCCGTCCTTCCTATCGGCAACCAAATTAGACTTGTAGACATTCTGATACACCGGTTTTGAGGTGAACACTCGTAGCTCTGAATTTTGAGTGATCTCCAGAACCTCAGGCAACCCATTAATGCACCCTCTGGACATACCAACATCAATCCTTATTGCCCTGTCATCACACGCTCCATTAATTCCAGCATTCTGAATTGTATGCCCCATTATCATCCTCCTCGCCCCAGGAATTGTGGCAAGCACGTGATCTAGTGCAGAACAATCACGATTCTTGGTCAACTCTTTTGAAAACTTCCTCAACCAAACCACAGCATGCCTCCCCTTGCAGTATTCAGGCGCACGATTCCCCATTAGTCCACTAATCCAATCCCTAACTTCCGCGTTTATTCTCTCCAACCCGTACTCAACGTGTTTGGACAACAGCCCACCATGGACAAAAACAGAATCCCCAGCAACCAAAACAGTCACATTCTGGGACAAAAACTTATTGGCAATGGGGCCATTGGGTCTCAGTGCAGCTATTCTAGCCCTGATTCCAGGAAAGGCCTCTGGTTTGACGCCAAGAAAAGTCAAAGGAATCCCCTCATAGATATCCTTAGGCTTCTGCAATCCAACACACAAACCCTTCATTCTGTTACCTAAACAATACCAATAAGCCCAATTTTCAAACTCTTGCAGCCCTAATTGAGTCACGTACCTGAAATCGCCTTCCACATTCATAATCTCATGGTTTCCGTTCATAGTAATAAGGTTACCTCCAGCCTTGGCGGCCTCTCTCTTGAGTTTCTCCAGCAAGTACAATATCTTCAACTCTTCGCCGCCGCGGTCGAGGACATCGCCAATCTGGACAACAGTGGCGGTGCCGCCGGCCCATTTATCGTAGGCGTCGATCAGGCCGGCGAGACGGAGGGCTTGCTTGGATTTCTGAAGGTCACCGTGGAGATCTCCAATGGCAATTAGACGGTCGGGAGACGGAAACCGCGTTTGGAGCGGTGCGGCCGCAGGTAGTAGTTTGGTCGCGGTGGCTGTATTATGGGAATCCAGATTATCAGCCGTAGTGGTGTGGTTTGGGGACGGAGAAGGGGACGGCGGCGGAGGCGACGTGGGTGGCGGAAGAAAAAGACCGCCGCTGACTGAAAAATCGACGAAGGTGTCTACAAAAGAGGAGAGGAGAACTGGGAGGCCTTCGCATAGCTTTTCGCCATTTTTGGGCTCCATCCCCTCCGAATTACACAGTTAACGCGTAGAAGTTGCGTCGAAACTGCATAGGATATATATATATCATTACCCCCCGGGGTCATTTCTGACTTTTTCTTTTTTCATTTTCTTTTGCTTGATTGGAAAGAAATGATTTATGGGTTCCTACTTTAGCCGTTTTATTATTGTATGACATAATTTTCTTTTTCTTTTTTTTTTTTTCAATTGTGAGTTACAAATTTTGATGATATTACTATTATTACTGTAATTACGATTACAATTAATATCACTATCACTATTGTTATTATTATCATTATATAAAAATTAAAAATTAAATTATTATAAAAATATTGATTATTGTAATTATAAATTAAAATTAAAAATTATTTGTTAGTAGTTCTATTTAATTTCTTTTATGTACAATACACTCGTCACCCAAAAATTATTCATTATAAATAAATATTTTCTTGTTTAATTTTGATATTAATAAATTTAAAATATAACATTGTATTTTTAATATAAATTTTTATTTTTTTAATAAATAAATATTGAACTTTCACTTTAGATCTTATAGAAAAAAATAAAATCATTAATTTGTTAATTTTCAAAGACTCAATTTTTAATTAATTTTATAATCAATATTTTTTTAAAAAAAAA
>JAHLGO010021107.1:7688441-7707443 GCA_020615895.1 Ceriops decandra
TCCCTGCGGCTGGAGCACACCACCACCGACCCACCAAAATTGAAAAGTAGCCTCTCTCCTCCTCGGCCACCACCGCGAGTTGTCTCCACCAACGCCACCGACGAGCATTCCCGTTGCACAACTCCGTTACCACTGATCTCAGATCAATGTGTTCGTTGTCAGATCTGACGATAGAGGGAGGAAGAGAGAGAGACCCGAACATTGCCGACGCACCGAATCGGAGTGTATTCGTTGCCAGATCTGACGATAGAGGGAGGAAGAGAGAGAGATACGAACCAGGCCGACGCGCATCCCACACCAGCAACCCGTCGCACAGCCCAGCGGCCGACGCACATCCCTCAAATACAGTCACGCGTCTTGCCTAGGCACTTCGTCACCACCGACACGCACATGTACACATATCCACGAGAAGACGAGGTCAAGCTCAAGCCAAGTCGTCGTCGTGGCTCATCATTTTCAGCCATTCTGGTGGTTTAGCGTTGAAGCAGAGCAGATATGACGGAAGAGGGAACAGATCAAGCTCCAAAGGGTCGGGCACTGTAGCGTCGAAAGGGTTAGACACTGTAGCATCAGATCAGAATGTTGGTTTGATTATTGATCGAGGAAGATCAAAGGAGAGAGATCAGAATTCAGGTAAATCAAGATTAAAATGAAGGCACAAGAATTTGACCTGCAATTATTGCAAGAAGAAAGGGCACATCAAGTCTGATTGTTACAAGTTGAAAAACAAGCAGAAAGTAAGTGACAGTAATCAGAAGAACTATCCACCAGGAGAAGTTCATGTGGTAGCAAATGAGAGTGATGATCTGCTTTGTGTCACTCAAGGCCAAGGCAGATTTCAGGATACCTGGATCATAGACACTGGAGCCTTGCAACATATGACTCCTAACAGGGAATGGTTTACCACTTATAAGTCAATCAATGGTGGTGTTCTGTTAGGTAATGATCATGTATGTAAGGTTGCTGGGATTGGTACAGTGCAGATCAAGACGCATGACGGTGTCATTAGGACCTTGTCTAAGGTAAAATACATTCTAGATTTGACGAAGAATCTTATCTCTTTGGGCACTCTTGAGAAGAATGGCTGCAAGATGGGGTGTGAATGTGGAGTTTTGAAGGTTTCCAGAGGTGCTCTTGTATTGATGAAGGCTGCCAGAATTGGCACATTGTATTTCTTGCATGGTTCGACAATCACAGACTCAACTGTAGTTTCTACTTCAGTTTCAGATTTAAACGTGACAAAGTTGTGGCACATGCGGTTGGAACACATAAGTGATAGAGGTATGACTGCTTTGAGTAAGAGAGGTTTTTTATGTGGTCAGAACACTGGAAAAATGGAATTTTGTGAGTATTGTGTTTTTGGGAAGCAGAAGAGGTTGAGTTTCAGTACAGCTATCCACAAACAAAGGGAACATTGGACTACATCCATTCAGATCTTTGGGGTCCTTCTCAGGTTCTCTCTAAAGGTATAGTTGCTGCTTATATGCTCACTTTCATTGATGATTTTTCTCGCAAAGTTTGGGTCTATTTCTTAAAACAGAAAAGTCAAGTATTTGGAACCTTCAAGCAATAGAAAACTTTACTTGAAAAGCAGACTGGGAAGCAGATTAAGAGGCTAAGAATAGATAATGGCCTTAAATTTTACAATAACGAATTCAATGAGTTTTGCAAAATTGAAGGCATTGTTCGACACTGCACAGTTGTAAAAACTCCACAGCAGAATGGAGTTGCAAAACGCCTGAACAGGACTTTGATAGAAAAAGCGAGATGTATGTTATCCAATGCAGGTTTGGGCAAGGATTTTTGGGCAGAAGCTGTTAATACAGTTTGTTGGTTAGTAAATCGATCTCCTTGTACTTCTATTGAGTGTAAGACAACTGAAGAGGTATGGTCAGGCAAACCTACAGATTATTTTTATTTGAAGATATTTGGCTATCCTGCTTATACTCATGTTAATGATGGAAAGCTTGAACCGAGGGCTAAGAAGTGAATTTTCCTTGACTATGCTTCTGGTGTGAAAGGTTATAGGTTGTGGTGTCTAAACCTTAAGTCTCCAAAATTCCTCATCAGCAGAGACGTGACATTTGATGAATCCACTATACTGCATCCAAAAACGGAAGTCTTAAGGCCAAATAATGAAGATAGTGGGAGTTCCACACAGCAGGTGGAGTTTGAAAGTGATATTCCTTTTAAGTCAGGTCAACAAATTCGGGTTGACACTTCAGAAACAGATAAGGATACTCTAGATACTCAACAGGCACAACTGTACAATATCGCCAAAGACAGACCCAGAAGGACTATCAAGCCACCAGCCAGGTTTTCAAACTCAGATTTTGCTTATTGTTTGGCAGTAGCGGACGAGGTGGAGTACAATGAACCTAGAAACTACTCAAAGGCTGTCACTTATGCCGAATCTTCTTAGTGGAGTATTGTTATGATTGAGGAAATTGAGTCCCTGCATAAGAATCAGACTTGGGACTTGGTGAAATTTCCTAAAGATAAGAAGACTATTGACTACAAATAGATCTTCAAGAAGAAGGAGGGAATCCCAGGAGTTGAGGATGCAAGGTATAAGGTATGTCTAGTTACAAAGGGTTATAGTTAGAAAGAAGGGATTGACTTCAATGAGGTGTTTTTTCTAGTTGTGAAACACACTTCCATTTGTGTGCTTCTAGCTATGGTTGCTATGTATGATATGGAACTAGAGCAACTTGATGTCAAGACTACTTTTCTACATGGCGATCTTGAGGAAGTCATTTATATGGATCAACCTGAGGGTTTCAAAAGTGAAGACAAGGAGGATCAAGTTTGCAGGTTGAAGAAATCTCTATATGGTTTAAAGTAGTGTCTTAGATAATGGTATAAGAAGTTTGACAATTTTATAGTAGGCCATGGTTACTTAAGGAGTGAGTATGATAGTTGTGTCTACCATAGGAAGCTTCGTGATGGATCATTTATCTATTTGTTATTATATGTCGATGATATTCTTGTTGCCACTACAAGCATATTTGAGATCAATAGTTTGAAGAAACTACTTGGTAGAAATTTCGAGATGAAAGATTTTGGGGCTGCAAAAAGGATATTGGGCATAGAGATCATCAGAGACAGGAAAGTAGGAGAGTTGCATCTTTTACAGAAAAGGTACATCGAGAAGGTTCTTAATCATTTTGGGATGATGAGTTGCAAACCGGTAAGTACTCCTTTGACATCACACTTCAGACTTTTAACCTCTTTGTCACCCAATAGCCTAGAGGAGGAGGAATATATGTCACGTGTTCCATACTCTAGTGCAGTGGGCAGTGTTATGTATGCTATAGTTTGCACTTATTCAGATATTTCACAGGCAGTTAGTGTGGTCAGTAAATATATGGCTAATCCTGGGAAAGCACATTGGCAAGTAGTTAAATGGATACTTCAGTATCTTAGAGGCACTATAGATATAGGATTAATGTTCAGCAGAGGCAGTAGGTTGTTTATTGGTTTTATGGATTTTGACTATGCAGGTGACCTTGACAGAAAAAGATCAACAACTGGTTATGTTTTCACTCTTTCAGGCAGTGCCATTTGTTGGAAGGCAACATTGCAATCAACAGTTGCTCTTTCCATTACTGAAGCCGAGTACATGGCAATAGCAGAAGCAGTCAAGGAAGCTATTTGGTTGAACGGTTTGGTTACTGATTTGGGTTTATCACAGGAAACTACCATTGTATTTTATGATAGTTAGAGTGCTATACACTTGACCAAAAATCAAGTGTATCATGAGAGAACCAAACACATTGATGTCAGATACCATTTCTTACGAGATGTTATATATCAAGGTTTAATTTCAGTGAAAAAGGTCGCTATTGCAGACAATCCAGCTGATATGTTGACGAAACCAGTTTTTCCTAGCAAGTTGAAGCATTGCTTGGAATTGATTGGTGTTTGTTTTGATTGACTGGTCTTAAGGGGCCATTTGGAGAAAAGACAGAAGGTTTTATTTTGTTGTGTGTTTTGAGAATACAATGCAAGGTGGAAATTTGTTAGAATATGCCTTGTATTTCAGTTGAGTTAGAATTACTCTTTTGCCCTTATCTTATATCCCTATATATATAGGCATATTAGGGTTATGAGAATAAAGAGATTTGAGAGGTGAGGTACACTCTTTGTATCCTGTAACACACTCTCTCTAGTAATAAAAGTATTCTCTCTATCTTTTCCATAGACGTATGTCACATAGACCGAACTACGTAAAATTCTGGTGTTATTTTCTTCTTCGTTTTATCATTTGCGGTAACAATGATAAAGGTGAACTCTTAATTATAGTCTTAAAACTCCTACAACTTAGGGTTGTAAGAATGTTAACAAATCAATTCCACACATAACACTTGGTAAGACCACTTCAAACAAAACACTAAATATCTCCAACAATCACTATAACAAATAATTCTCATCTCTCTATTAATAATAAATATCATAATCATGTCATTTGTATATGTGAGACTTTAGAAAAGTTTTCTAACCAATATAATATTTATGAAGACATTCTTTATACTCCACAATTAGCATTTATCAAATTATCCCAACAACTTCCATACTTTTTGATTGGCACCAAAAGCACAAACTTTAATAAATGACTTGCAAAAAAATCAACCCGATAAAAAGTTGAACATATGAGATTTACTCTTTTCATTCGAAAGTCAAAAAATTTAAAACCTATTTCCTCTAAAGTGTACATTTCAACAAAACTCCAAAAAATAAACACTTTTAATTTAGCAATTAAAAGAAAAAAGAAAAGAAGTCAAATTCCTAATCCAAAAAAAAAAAGAAAAAGAAAAAGAGAGCTCAAGAAAACATAAAAATAACCTACACCAATTCAGTTATTCCTATAATACAACAGGCTTAGTTAACCGAGAGATGACATACAAGCTTGGGTCATTTTAATGGATGCAAGTCTTTAGGCCTCACTTAAGACTGGTCAACGTAAAAGGAAATCCCACTCATCAAAATAGAACAATCAAAGAAAAATGATGCACCTGGTGAGTTGTAGATAATAAGTATTTTGTTAACCTTTTTTTTTTTTCATAATAGTGACAGAAGTCAAAACTCTTTGACATTTATTAACATGGCCCGCATATATAAATTTCAGTAAAATGAAAACACTATGAACTTTCATTCTATCTTCTGTCTGCATATTACCTTTCTGGCCATATTTCTGCGAGTGTCTGTTGTATCTTTATGTGATTGTAATGTAGACCAGATAGCAAAGGAGTACGTGGATAAGCGAGAAAAAGGATAAGAAGTTGCGATGGGATTTTTCGTAATTTTAATTAAAATTTATAAAATGGCATTTTCGTAATTTTATTACAATTATATGCACTATATATATTTTAGGGTTTTTTAGTGAGAGGCAGAACGTATTATACTTTATCCCAATTGAGAGAACCTTTTTCTAAGGTGGCTTTTGCCTTTTGTCCTTTGGAATTCAATCGTTGTTATTGATTTCCTGTTGTTGATTACACTTCCTCGCTGTGTCAGATTGGTATCAGAGCCTGGCAATTTCCTACGAATATATCAATCTATCAAGGTGTGGATGGCGGTCGTGTGCAGGATGCGGGAGTCCAATGAGCCAATCAATGGGTTCCTAGGACAGAGTTCAATGCTTTATATCAAAGAATCCAACACTTAGAATAGCGTTTTGAAGATTTGATTGAGCGTTTTGACTCAATGAATATTAGCAATAATAGGCTTAGGGTAGAAGATGGGTATGTTAATCCAATTAACAGACCTATAGTTGTTAATAGGATTATGCAGATCTCGGATAATGAATCTGCAGAGGGGAATGGTGAAGTGGAGCCAGCTTATGTGATTAAACAAATGATGTTAGCACCAAAACAGAAGACAAATACCCAATGACACCAGTTGTTCCGTACCAGGTGCACAATTGGGGAAAAGGTGTTTGACTTGATTGTAGACAGTGGGAGTTATGAAAACATCATCGGGCGAGAAGTTGTTAAACAGTTACAATTGCCTGTCGAGAAACATCCATACCCATACACTATTGGGTGGATTAAAGTGACCGAAAAGATTAAAGTGAAGGAGAGGTACAAGGTGCCGTTTTCTATAGGGAGGTATCGAGATGAAATCTTCTGTGATATTGTTGATATGGATGCATGTCATCTACTATTCGGGAGACCTTGGCAGTTCGATGAGAACACCCAACATGCAGGTAAAGAGAATGTTTATAAATTAGAGAAAGAGGGTGTGAAATATACTTTGTTACCTTTAAAGTTAGAGGGACGCTCTAGAGCCCGCAAGATAGAAGGAGGCTCTTTCTTGACTGTTGCCCAGTCAAAGAAGGAGATGGTTGAGGATTTGAAAGATTCGAAGGTGGCTCAAACGATCATTATAAAGGATAAGGTAGTTGGAGATGAAGACGTGAGTATGGAAGTCCTTGAAGCAATTAAGGGAGTGTTGGAGGAGTATAAAGGTATAGTCCCTAATGACTTACCTAAGGGACTACCACCCTTGAGGGATATTCAGCATCAAATAGACTTAGTACCTGGAGCAAGTCTTCCAAATTTACCACGCTATAGGATAAGTCCTAAGGAAACTGAGGTCCTGCAGGAGAAGGACCAAGAATTGTTGGATAAGGGGTTCACTCGAGACAGCATGAGTCCTTGTGCTGTACCAGCTTTATTGACAGCTAAAAACATGGCAGAGCAGTATCAAGCTATCACTGAAGAGGTAAAAAGGAAAATTGAGAGGGCAAATACGAAATACAAGGTGGTTGCTGATAAACACAAGAAGGAGAAATTGTTTGAGGTTGGTGATCAGGTGATGGTGTACTTGAGGAAGGAACGCTTTCTTGTGGGAAAATATAGCAAATTACAACCAAAGAAGTATGGTCCTTATGAAGTTGTGTGCAAAATCAACGACAATACTTATATTATCGAGCTTCCTGATGATATAAACATCTCCAAGACATTCAATGTAGCTGATTTATCTTTCTTCCATCCAGATGATACGTCTTTATATCCTAAAGAGAACTCAGGGTCGAGTTCTTCTTTGGTGGGAGAGAATAATGTAGATCAGATAGCCGAAGAGTACGTGGACAAGCGAGAAAAAGGATAAGAAGCTGCGATGAGATTTTTCGTAATTTTAATTAAATTTTATAAAATGGCATTTTCGTAATTTTATTACAATTGTATGCACTATATATATTTTAGGGTTTCTTATTTTATCCCAATTAAGAGAACCTTTTTCTAAGGTGGCTTGTGCCTTTTGTCCTTTGGAATTTAATTGTTGTTATTTATTTCCTATTGTTGATTACGCTTCCTTGCTGCGTCAGATTGCTTCTCCAATTAAATACCACTTGTTTGTTTTTTACCGTGAGCCCCCCTTTAAGCATAAGCTACGAAGTTATTCACTTTTAATAAACCATATGCATGCACATAGCTACCGAAAAATGTTATTGTGAAGCCCAGGTAAAAGGTGAATGAATCCGTCTAGGATAGGGAGGGAATCTGTATTACTGGAACCGTGGCATGTAGAAATGTTTCGTTAAACAAATGATTTATGTTGGAATTTCCCCAATCGTAACTGATTGGTTAATTAACGAACTCTATGGCATTGGGTGACTGAAAGAAGCAGTTAAAAACCCTTTGGTGAAATGGTTGGTGGAGGGATTAATGGAGATTTAGTTACTTACAACTCAATTGATTCATGGAATTTTTTTATGGATTGTGATTATGGAAAGAAGCTACAAGAATCCCTTTTGCATCAAAATGGCGGGATAATGAATTGATACTATCAATGGCCTTTGCAAGAAAAGGCATCTTAACTTAGGCTAATTAAGTGCTTGTGCAAATGGAAGAAAGGGGTTGTGATATGAACTCTGATTATATGTAAACGGAACTCAACATTAATGTTCGTATAAAATTGTTCTAACAAAAGTTAAGGAATTTATATTTTTGACCCAATGATTATAAACAACCAAGAACTAGAATTATAAGATTTAGACGTCATTTCTAACAATAACAACGTTGAAGAAGATAAGTCTATTGAACTAACATACTTAAATATGAAAGTTCAGAATTAGTTCTTAAAGAACCAAAGAAATAGTTAATACATTTATGAAAATAGGTCTGCCTCCTCCAACCACCCTTTTTGCCCTTTTTATATGCTAAACCCCAAAACCTTAATTAATAAGAAAGGCTTATTAAGGAAATTTGTCCAACCCACTAACTAATAATAAAAACTCATGAAAATAACCTATAAGATGCTAAAATTCATTCAACCCACTACACAATAATATATCTTATGAAAATAATCTATTTAAATGCCCAAACATGGGCTCCCAAAACCAACTTCCTTCCTGAGGCCATGGTTCTCAAATTTCTCCACAGATGACACATTTGCAAACCCTAGTGAAGCCTCTATCATCCTTAACTCGTACCTAGCAACTTATTGATAGTAAATGTCACATAAAAAGTTGTTGAGAATTTCCTTTATTTTCTTTGACCTTGCCCTTGTCATTGGTCCTCCAAGGTTTTGCAAAGTATCAACTCCCTTGTTAATTTAAACTGGTACAATATGGCTTCCATCATTCTTGCTTTCCTCAAAATGATTTGTCCTCAAATCAGCACCTACATCATCAAAGAGAAAAGGGAGAAAGGTCAAAAATATTAAATGTTGCACTCACATTATACTCACCTAGCAAGTTAAGTTTATATGCATTATTGTTGACTCTTGCCACCACTTGAAAAGGACCATCTCCCCTTGGTTGCAACTTTGACTTCCTTTGCATAAGAAATCTATCCTTCCGCAAATGTACCCAAACCCAATTACTAGATTCAAAAGTGATATGGCCATGACCTTTATAAGGCTTGTGTTTCATATTGTTTGGATTTTCTCTCAATGTTAAGCCTAACTTTCTCATAAAGTTGCCTAAACACTTCAGCCTTCTTTTTCCCATCTAAATTAGCCCTATCTTGTATAGGCAATGGTACTAAATCTAAAGGAGATAATGGATTAAATTCATAAATAAGCTCGAAAGAAGAATAACTTATAGCACTATAAACAACATGATTTTAGGCAAACTCCACAAAAGGCAAACATTCTTCCTAGGTTCTAGAGTTCTTACCAATAACAGCACGCAACAATGTACCAAGAGTTCGATTTACTACATCAGTTTGTCCATCGGTTTATGAATGGTAAGTTGTAGAAAACAACAACTTTGTTCTAAGCTTACCCCACAATGTCTTCCAAAAATGGCTCAAAAATTTTGCATCACGATCTGACACAATACTCTTTAGGACTTCATGTAGGCGAACAATCTCTCTAAAAAATAAGTTTGCAATGTGTATGGCATTGTCCATTTTGGTGCAAGCAATGAAATGTGACATCTTTAAAAACTTGCCAACTACAACAAGAATATAATCTCAGCCTTTCTTGGACTTAGGTAACCCAAGAATGAAATCCATAGAAATGTTGGTCCAAGGTTCACAAGGAATTTCTAAAGGCATATACTTTCCATGGGGTAAAACCCTAGACTTAACTTGTTTATAGGTAATACACTTGGCACAGACTCTTTTAACATCCTTTTTTATATGTGGCCGAAAGAAATATTCATTTACAACATCAAAAGTCTTTTGATTGCCAAAGTGTCCCATTAAACCACCCCTATGAACTTCTCTTACAAGTAATGCTCTCATAGACCCTTAAGGAAAACAAAGCTTATTTACTTTAAACAAATACCCCTCGTGTCTATAAAACTTTCCAAAGGCAGCTTTCTCACATACAGCATATACATTACTAAAGTCAGCATCATTAGCATACAAATCAATAATGTGCTTAAACCCCAATAATTTAATGCTCAAAGTGCTAATTAATGTGTACCTATGTGACAATGCGTCAGTAACAACATTTTCCTTACCTAATTTATATTGAATTATATAAAGAAAAGTTTCAATAAACTTAACCTATTTTGCATGTCTCCTATTCAACTTACCTTACCCCTTCAAGTATTTTAAAGACTCATGATCAGTATAAATTACAAACTACTTGGGCCAAAAGTAATATTACCACGTTTCTAAAATCCTAACAAGTGCATACATTTCTTTATCATAAGTTGGACAATTCAATGTTACCCTACCCAACTTCTCACTAAAAAATGTAATAGGTCATTTCTTTTACATGAGAACTCCCCCAATTCATTTGCATCACATTCAATTTTAAAGGTTTTAGAAAAATCAGGCAAAGCAAGAAGTGGTACATTACACAACTTAGACTTAAGCAAATCAAAGGCATCTTGTTGTTCCTTATTTCACTTCAAACTCACACTCTTTTTAATCACCTCAATCAATAGTGCAGCTATGGTTCTAAAATCCTTAATAAATCTCCTATAAAAGCTAGTCAAACCATGAAAACTCTTTACATCACTCACACTCTTAGGTGTTAGGCCATTCTTGAATTGCCTTAATCTTCTTTTTGTTAACCTCTATGCTACGAGCAAACACAACATAACACAAGAAAATGACATGATCCTTGCAAAAATCGTATTTCTTTAAATTGGCATACAATTTCTCTTTCCTCAAAATATCAAGCACACAATGCAAATGTTCAACATGTTCTTCCAAATTCTTGTTGTATACTAATATGTCATCAAAATAAGCCACAACAAACTTTCCTAAGAAAGGTCTCAAAACATGATTCATTAATCTCATAAAAGTACTAGGTACATTAATCAAATCGAATGGCATAACTAACCATTCATATAAACCATGCTTGGTCTTGAATGCAATTTTCCATTCATCTCATTCCTCATCCTGATTTGATAATACCCAATCTTAAGGTCAATTTTAGAGAAGTAACAAGCAACATGTAATTTATTTAGCATATCATCAAGCCTAGGTATAAGATGTCAATACTTAACTATTATTTTGTTGATAACTTCACAATTAACACACATTCTTTAAGATCCATCTTTCTTTAGCACAAGCAACATTGGCACTGCACATGGACTCATGCTCTCCCTTATATGTCCCTTCTTCATTGACTCATCAACTTGCCTCTGAAGCTCCTTTGTCTCCTCAGGATTACTTCTATATGCTGGCTTATTGGGAATGGGAGCTCACAGAATAAGATTAATGTGATGTTTAATCCCTTTCATTAGTGGTAAACCATCTGGGATCTCCTTAGAAAATACATCATTATAATCCTACAACAAAGATGAAATAGCACTAGGCAAAGATGAATCAAGGCTAATGTTAGAAAAATAAGAATCCTTGTAAAGGATCAAGATCATTTATTGCCTAGCTTGGAAGGCAACCCTAACATCTGCTCCTTTTACAAACACACTCACTTGTTTTCTTTCATTTTCACTCTTATAAACCTAACCGCTCTTGTACTTAGTACTTTCAAATGCTTTCACCTTGTTTTTCTCTCTTTTACTTTCTTTTCTCTAGACTCTCTTTCTTTTCACTCCTTTTTTTTTACTCACTTTCATAAAGTCTCACTTAGTCTTTATACATATGTTTTGGAGTCAATGGAATAACTGTAAATGGTTTTTCATCCATGGTGAAAGAATATTGGTTCTTATAACCATCATGCAAAACTTTTCTATCAAATTACCAAGGATAGCATAATGACAAAAGTCCGGCCTGCATAGGTACAACATCACAAAACAACTCATCCTTATATCTGCTGATAGAAAATGGAACCATAACTTGTTTAGTCACTTTCATCACTCACTGTCATTCAACCATTACAAATTATATGGCCTAGGATGTTTGGTTATAGGAAAATTCAATTTTTCCACCAACTTTGTACTTGCTACATTAGTGCAACTACATCCATCAATGATCAAGTAACAAAGTTTATCTTAAACCAAACATTGAGTATGGAAAATATTTTCCTGTTGCATCTCAACATCATCCTCCTCCTTAACTTGCACACTAAGGGCTCTCTTTGCTACTAAAAGCCTTCCACCATACTTTGGATACTCTATCCCTCATTAACATCACTAGCATCCTTTAATGGTGGCATATGGTCTTCATCACTAGCATCATTGTCAGACACATAGTCACCATTCTCCTTAAAGTATATGGTTCTCTTGCTAGGACATTGTGAACCCACATGACTCCTACCTAAACATCTAAAGCATTCGATGTCTCTAGTTTTTCCTTGGGTGCCCTTAAGTTTTTCTTCAAATTTGTACCTTTCCAAGCTGCCTCCACTAGTCTTGGGTTTATTTGAATTGGTTTTAAGCTTAAAAGTCATCTTCTCTTCCTTTTTCCTCTAGTTCGACTTTCAAAAAAATGAACCTAAGTTCTAGTTATATCTAGAAGTGCTCCTTCCCTTAAGTTGCCTCTCAACTTTTATGGCAATGTGTACCATGTCTTCAAGTTCTACATAGTATTGCAATTTTACCACATCAGTTATACTTCTATTCAATCCTTGGAGGAACCTAGCCATAGTTGCTTCCCTATCCTCTATTACATTTACCCTAACCTTAGTAATTTTCATCTCCTTATGGTACTCTTCCACACTTTTGGAACCTTATGTAAAACTTTGCAACTTATTATACAAATCCTTATAATAAGAGCTGTGAATAAATCTCTTTCTCATCACAATCTTCAACTTATTTCATGTTTCTATGGTTCTTTCAAAATTTCTTCTCCTAATGGTAACTTGTTAGTCCTACCATACTATAGCATAATCAGTGAATTCTGCCACAACTAACTTTACTTTCTTCTTCTCAGAGAAGTTGTGGCACTTATATATTAATTCTACCCTTCATTCCCAATTCAAATAAACATAAGGGTTAGCTTTCCCTTTGAAAGAAAGTATTTTCATTTTAATACTATTAAGATTTTTGTCTACTCCTTCCTCCATTTTATTTTTGTTGTCCTAACCTCTATTGTATCCATCATAAACATTTCCATTGCCGCTTACTCCTTTACCATTCCTATTACCACGTCTTCTTTTAAATCCACCTCTAAAGTTTCTACTAATATTATCATCGTCATTATAATAATCATCACTATCTTCACCAAAGTCATGTTCAAATTGCTCCTTCATGACCCTACCAACTAGCCTCTTAGGATTGACATTCAATTCCACTTCTATTTTATCCATCCTATTTCGAACTTCCCAAAACATTTGGTCAATTCTATCAAACTTCTGCTCTAAAGATTTCATAACAATTTGAAATTTGGAATAACTGCTTCCTCCTCTTCATGTAGAAAACTACTTTATTTAGCATTAGACATTGAATATGTAATATTGTTAGTAAATAAATAATATACCTCACAAAACTCACTCCCTTGTGTGTTTGGTAGTCCTCAAGTCTCATGTTTCACACAATGAATTGCAAGACTCTAAGAGCTCTTTCAATAATTCCAAACAAACTAAATTTAGAACAAACAAAACTTGAATATATCAATCTTAGACCTACCTTTTCAGAGAAGTGACAATCAATAAAATGGGCAATAAAGCAAATAGAATGACAAGAAATTCAATGATATGAGGAGTGCAATCGGACAACAATTAATTATCGAATATAATTGAGTAAATAACCAATTGAGTAATGAAGCTTTTTTTTTTTAACTAATGGGTATTTCTATAGAAGGAACAAATAGCGAAAAGGCAACTTAAGAAATATACGGTTTTTTTTTTTTTATTTTTGGATAACTAATGGGTATTTTTATAAAAGAAACAAAATCAAAAAAGAAACCCAAGAAATACACTATTTCTTTTTTTTGTAATTATTCAACCAACAATGAAGAATACATGAAAGAGATGATAACAAAAGTATAACTAACTTGAGTTAGAACCAAGGTTCTAATACCAAATGATACAAACTCCGATTATATGTAAACGAAACTTAACATCAATATTGGTATAGAATCGTTCTAACAAAGGTTAAGGGATTTGGAGTTTTGACCTAATGATTATAAACACTAAGAACATCAACAATATTAAAGAAAATAAGTCTATTAAACCAACATATTCAAATATGAAAGTTCAGAATTAGTTCTTAAAGAACTAGAAAAATAGTTCATGTACTCATGAAAATGGGTCTGCCTCTTACAGCCACCCTTTTTGTCCTTTTTGTATGCTAAACCTCAAAACTCTAGCTAATAAGATGAACTTATTAAGAAAATTCGTCCAACCCACTAACTAATAATAAAAACTCATGAAAATAACTCATAAGATGCTGAAATTCGTTCAATCTATTACATAATAATATATCCTATAAAAATAATCTATTTAAATACCTAAACATAGGCTCCCAAATCCAACTTTCTTCCCCAAGGCCATGGTTCTCAAATTACTCCACAGATGACACATTTGTAATTCCTGGTAAAGCCTCCATAATCCTTAACTCATACTTAGCAACTTCTTAATAGTAAATATTGTATAACAAGTTGTTAAGAGTTTTTTTTATTTTCTTTTGACCTTGTCCTTGTCATTGGTGTTTTGCAAAATATCAACTCCCTTGCTGATTTGAGGTGATACAATATAGCTTCCATCAAGCTCTTTCGAGACTCCATTTCATTTAACATCATGATTCTGTGTCCAAGGCCATGGAGCTTATGAAAAGAATGCGCCGGGAGAAATTTTTTTTTTAAAGTGAAGTAGTCACTTCTCAAATTTATTACACCTTGTCTCGCGGGATATCCATTCCATATAGGCCTGATCCAAGTTTTGATTCGGAACAGTTCTAATTAGAACCAAAACTAGGGAAACAGGAGTTCTGGCTTCGGTTCACGCCCCATGCAAGGGTTCAAACAGTAACCATAATCCTGAAAGAACCAAATCAGAACAGCATAGGAACCCCTTCTTAAGAATTGGCAATTTCATCGGAGGACGAAATGGAAAAGTTGAATTTTACGTTCTTCTTTTTTTTTTTTCCTTTTTAAGAAAATTTATAAAGGTTGGGGCCAATTTGCAACTGAACTGAAACCGTAATCAAAAATAGAATCGGTCTGGAACTAGAACTAGAAGCCAACCGTGACCAACCTGCTTCTAAATGTTTTCCCGCAAATGTTGCTCCCTTTAGACCCAGCAACTTTTAACTTCCTCCATAACACGACCTCTGTGCTCCTTTCTACTTCTCGTTCTCAGCAATTAGATTTTGCTGCAGTGGTTAAACTTGCGCGTTATTTCAAAGATACATGTGTACAGGGTAAAATATTACCCAGGTGTATCATCCGATCTTACATTCATTGCATATCTTCAGCTGAAAAGCAGAGGTTGTTTCAAATCAACGGCCAGATGAGCCGTTGAGTTTTTGGCCTCAGGGACTTCTTTTGTTGGTCCCCCAGAGCAAACTTTTTTCTGTTCTTATCTTTATTTGTGTAATGAAATAAAGATAAGAACAACCATCATGAATGAAAGTTCTTTTGACACATTTCAATTCTTATAAACCACCAAGTGGTGCCTCTAAAAGAGGTACATGACCTACATAACAACAAGAAAGATCGCAGATAAGGGGCAAAAGACCGAAAAATAAAAATGGGAAGGGGATGAAGCCCTTGCCTTGGCATTCCAGAATGTACAGCTCTCCAGTGCGGCAAATTGCGTCAAACCCCCTTTGGGCGGCGACTTTTACCTTTTAGGATAGTTTGTGATGGGCCTGCAATTTTCTCTGGAACTTCTTCCTCGCCCTTCTCGTTATCACTGCCCTCGTCAAAACTCCCGGTTTTGCCTGTCAACTCTTCCTCTTTTTCCAACAGTTTTCCATGAGTGTGCTTCTTTGACAGCTGATCTCGAAGCTCTCTCAGTTTTCGTTTCTTGGAATTTAAGACCACAAGAAACTGGAAGCATAGAGATCCCAAATTCATTTCTAACTCCTAACATATGAGCAAGGATGCCAGATGATAAATTCACTCTAAGAGATCAAATGAACTATGCAGCTAGCATTCGGTTCATAAAAATCTATGGACCAGGATGCGAAATTTCTCTCAACCTGTATTCGGAATGGCAATGAAAACAAAATAAATGAGAGTAACTACAAGTTCACTCATAAGCCTGAGAGCCTATCGAGTTTAGCTTCCCTCTGGAATGCCATTGTCTCATCAAGCAGAAATCAATGTGGCAAAATGCCTCCCACACAAAAAATAAAAATATGCCTCACACCTTAATTTGAAATAAGGTATTGGTTTCTACTGAATCTCATGCAAATGTCCCAAAATCCTATTCACAATAACCCAATATTCCTCCCCTCCTTCCTAAAAGCAATACTGGACAGCAGTTCACATTTTCCTAAAATGAAAGAATACCACTAGTAACGTCAGCAGAAATGAATTAATGGAATGCAAGTCTAAAAATATCAACATTTGTAGATCTTCATTCCAAATAATAAAATGTCCAAACTAGATGCAGATTGGAAACAAATTTACCAATCTTCTGCCCCAGTCTCATCAGGAAGAGAAGATAACAATAGCATCCACTAAAAACAAGAACAGACCAAAATGAGCTCAGAGTACTAATCAGTATTTGAATGCACACTTACCTTTGCATATGTTGCAGATTCAAACTCTATCTTGTCACCACAAAACTTCTCACTTTGTGCCAGACACTTTTCAGCTTCCTCTTTCATCTGACTGAATGCCTGAGTCTTTCTAACTACCTCTTCCTACATGCACAAATGAATATTCATAAATGAAAGGGCAAGAAAGGCATTACATGTATGCATATATCAAAAGAAATAAAAATAAGGTTATGTGCATTCACTAATAAAGTCGATTCAAGAATGAAATGTGCAGATTCAATTTCACTGGAAAGACCATTATGAGATGCGAGTGTGCACATATGCACATTGCTCGGGCGTGCACACACACAAATATAAATAGATCACCCTTATATTTATCATTGATATACACTTCATTCAGAACCTTCAGCAGCTATATATGGTGATAAATAGAATATAGACCTCATCTAAGAAGACACTTTACTACTAAATGTCATAAGTGAAACACTTACCTAAGCGCTTATGCAGAAGGTGATAATTGGACTAGCTTTTGGGCCATTATTTGGGCTAGCTTTTAGGCCATTATTTGGGCTAGGCTTCCATCAATTAGACGGGCCGTGACATAAAGCTTTGAAAAATTGAAATATTATTGCATGGAAAAAACACTTGCTCTCAATACATTGCAGAAAATTGTGTATGGTCTCTATTAAATGCAGTTGACATTGTAGGCCTACCATTCACTTCATTCAACATATTTCAAATGAACCATTGGTTTGAAATTTTAGGACACAGCATACAGCCTAAGTAGTTTAGATCAGATGTAAAACTTAATAGGAGGCATCATAACTGGCATCCAATCCACATTGTTTGTTGTTGCATCAGGATGTAAATGTTGTTTATTTTCTTATGTTTAACTTTTAGAAAGATATTAGGCCTGTCACAAACAAAACAGCAACATCGATATTGATTGCAGAATGTGCAAAAACAGACGAACCAAAATTATTTACAAAAGTGTAAAGGATCCAAACACCTAACAATTAAGTGGTCTAAATAACTAAATACATCACTGAAGAAATTAAACAACATTACCACATCCCTAAAGCAGTCATTTGGTTTCAAAAAGTGAATAAGACTTACAATAGTACCAAATGTCACAGCACTAATAACATTGCATTCCTGTTAATCTGAAGAAAGAAAAGTGATCGAGTCTGAATCATGAGAGGAGGTCTAGGATTTTAATAAAAGAGTAGAGAACTGCATTTACAACTTAGTAGTGAGATATAAACGTAGAAGCTAATTTGAGTTACAACATTGCTTGTACATGGTGAGTTTGCAAATAGATTCTAACGTTAATACGAGAAGTTTTATTTAAAAAGAAATTCAACTATATCATGTTCTCCAAGTACTTTACCAGCAAATATTCAAGGCAGAAACCAACAAACACAAGCAATCCATTAATGAAACAAAAACAACGTAGAGTGGTTCACATAAGACAAAGAAATCATATTGCAAAAAGTCTTACACTGAGCCTTATATTCGAACCCATAAGAAAGTCCAAGATCTCTGCTGTAGTCTGCTTACTATCAGGTGATGGCTGGCACTTCCATCGCCATTCCAGCTTAGTCCCTTCCTTCTCAAATGTCCATGAAAGCTGGATGAAGAAAGGAAAAACCAAAAAAAGATCATAAATAGGAGAAAAAGATGTTCTTTTCATTGCTGAAATCAAACATTTTAAAACTTCATACGTACATATACATATTTTTACTTGGATATTACAAAGCCATGGAGGAACAACATAGATTAGAGCCCAACTCGACAAATTTATAAAGAGAAAATAACATGCCAAACTATAACCACCTTAGCCTAGTTGGTTATTTCAGTGTTTTTATCCCAGCCCAAGTTTGAGTCCTTGGACTGACCCTCACGCCAACAAAAAGAATAAGTCCAAGTGTTTAGATGGGCAATAGTGAGATTTCAATCTCGTTAACACTAAAGTTAAGTACGGAAGAGGCTCATTCAGACTTAATGGTACTCAGATAATGAGTTAAATGAAGACAGCAATGAATAATGATATATCTGCGATACACCCTTTTTATTGTTTGAAAATGAATGCCAAACAATCAAGAGTCAAGAGGAAAATCAAAGGGAATCAAAGAGCAAAAGCAACAAGAAAAGAGAGAAATGGAATAACATCCATAACAAAAAGCAACAATAATTCCCAAGCCAATACAACGGCTAATAATCTTTATATCAAAAACCCAAAAATCAAAAACCAACAAAAGATGAGACAGAAAAAAGAAACAAATGGAAAAATAATGGAGAGGAATGGAAGAAAGAAAAGGAACGAACTCGTTTATGAGCGTCACTGGCATCGGTGAAGCTGTAGAGAGCAGCAGGCTGTTGGAAAGCCAAGTGTTTCTCAGCCAGTTGAATGTATTCAGACAGAGGTTGGTCCCACTGGGCGGCTCTCTCTCTCACCTCCTCTTCCGTCGCTGCTCCCCAAAATTGTTACACATTCCCACAACCAAAACACCCCCCCCCCC
>JAHLGO010021107.1:7747211-7758974 GCA_020615895.1 Ceriops decandra
CACTACTTTAACACCAATAATAGTCCTAAAGGATTCTCACTAAATGCATTTAATGGAACTACGGCATAAAGGTGCCTTTACAATACCCCTCCTTCTTTTTGAATGAGATTTCCCAATTGTAAGCTTGTCATTAGCTTAAGGAGAACCCTTTAACTTTGGGAAGTCCTTATTAACTTTGTTGTCTCCCCTTCCTTCATGAAAGATAATTTACAATGCTTGAAATCTAGCAAGATGAGACTATATTGCCTTAGCCATTCCATTATAAATATCATGTAATGTTTCTAAGTTCATTATCCTAAAGTCATTCTTACATGTGAGACCCTACATTCTCCATTAAAATTTTCTAAGTTTCTCTTTACTAGTTATCTGAAATCCATCACCAATAATAATTATCAAAGGGTGAGAGGGCATCACAAGTCATGCTAATTCTTGAACTAAATTAGCATTTAAGAAGCTATAAGTGCTCCCTAAATCAATGATTATAGTTAAGCTCTTGTTACCTATTGGCCCTTTCATTTAAATAGTATTAAACCCCAAGGCTCTAATCATTGTATATATGGATATATTTCTTTGTGCCTTTATTATCCCCTTGATCTCTACCTTTTTTTCTATATCTTCCTCCCCATGCAATATCTCTCTCCCCTTAGCTTTTAATTGAGTTTCACTAACACATTGATGACAAGGGTAATATCTCTCACCACACTTTTAGCATTGCCCAAGTTTCCTAACTCCTTCCAATTTTTTCCTATTCTCTAGGGAAGGTGGTGTAGTAGTAGGAATTTTGCCACTTGTACCTTAACTTTTCACCATATTCCAAAATATGTATTCCATGCTTACACTTTTAACCCCATTGATTGAAGGTTGCTTCTAATTATCATTGCCTACCAACCCCTACTTATGCCTTTAGTAGCTTAAAACAATGATGCTTTGCTCTAGATCATCACCATTTCTTCTTCCAATCTAGAGAGTTCGTAAAGATGACTTAAAGACCTTGGTTTCCACATTTTCATGGCTATCTTGGTAAAATTATTAAATCCACTAATGTATCCACTAATCATAAGAAAGGCAGTTTAAGTGATAATTTTTTCTTTTATGAGAAAATTATTATAATTTAGTTTGGTATAATTAATGCACATGAAAAGGCATGGATGATATTTTCCTTAATTTGATTTTTATGAAATATCATTTTTTATATTTTTTATCATTTCAAATTAGGTGGATTGATGACTTTGGCCCCAAGCTTAAAGACAAGCAAAATGCTTATAAGTTATGTTGGGACATGAAAAGGAAGAGCAGTTATTACATAAGCAATAAGGATTTAATTGGATGAAAAATAAACAAAAAACAATAAAAATAGACACATCCTCAATATATATAACAAGTGATATAAATGGAAAGTGCTAGCTAAATCGTAGCACTTACACATGTTCTTAACACTTATACATATTCTCATTCTTAATTGAGTGAGTTTTGTATCATTCCTCTTCCTTAAAGAGGATCCTTATCCTAAAGGATCTAAAAATTGGAAAACTTGTGGTAAAAAATACTTTGGTTACCCTAAAAAGCCTTTAAGATGTCAACTCCCTTCCATTTGATTAGGAATTCTTACATTTGCCCTCTTCCTTGAGTGTCTAGGATTGTTTTTATATAGTATGTACCTTTACGGGTAATCTCATTCATCTTAAGTAGCTTTAACCTGGTTTGAATGTTATCCATAACCTTTCTTTTTAATAAAAAGACACAAAGCATTAAATGGACCTAACTAAAGGTGTGTAACTCTAGCTTATAAGCCACTTTGCCAATATGCTTTACTGCCTTGAATGGTTTGTAAAAATAAGTCACTACCTTTTGGGTTTTCCTTCATGAAAAAGACACTTATTGATGAGGTTAAAGCTCCAAATACACCTAATCATCTTTCAAATTGCCTTTCCATATGGTTTCTTTTGTAAATCTACTTTATCTAGTTTTAAATGGCTTGGAGTCAACCTTAAACTACTTGATGACATCTCACTGCAACAAAGCATCTTACATTGCTTAGACTTTGGGCATCTTTAGAATGTAAGATAAACTAACTTAGATAGGGTGGTTTTGATGGGGAAATGATAGCTTGTATTGTAACAATATTTAGCCCAAGCCACTAGTTAACGCATTCCTTCATATTTAAGCTAGTAAAATAATGCAAATACATCTTGGTTGTATAATTAACAACCTCGATTTGTTTTTCCATTTGCAAGTGATAGGAGAACTTGAAGTTAAAGTGTATGCCTTGTAATTTGAAAAGCTCTTTCCAAAATGAACTATTGAAAGTAAAATCCTAATCACACATAATTGTTTGAGGCATCCCATGAAACTTGCACACATTTTCAAAGAAAACTTGGATAATACTAAGTGTCATGTATAGATAAGACATTAGAATGAAGTGGCCATACTTCTCTGAGAAAGAGGAAGGCTATCTATAAAATCCATGGAAATATCAATCCATACTTAGGTTAGGACAGGAAAAGGTTATAATAATTTGCTTGGCCCTTGCATATTAGATATGTGTTATTGACAAATATCACTCTCGAATGAATTGTCAAATGACCTCCTTCATATTCTTCCAAACAAAAAGACTTCTCTGTGATAATGTAAAGTTTTGAAATAGCCATATCTACTCCCATGAATCTCCTTAAGTAAAATTTGAATTAGTGAGAAATCTAAAGGAAGATATATTTTACTTTTGAAAAAGAAGATTTCATATTTAATTTGCCAAGTTTCTATGACCTCATCCACTTTAACCAAATGGTAAAGCTTTTAAAGATCAAGGTGTGTTTATTCTCTTTTCAAATGGATTCTAACAATTATGAAATTGGAGAAGATAGCCAAGAGCTTGGGTTGCCCCTCACCTCGAAGAGGCATTCGTAATAAGGTTGGATTTGCCTTAGCAATATTCAATACTAAAATCATATCTAATAAGCTTGACAAGCCACCTTTGTTGTGCCTCTATTGCAATTCTTTGCTCCCATAAATACTTAAGCCTTTTTTGGTTTGTTTAAATAATAAAGGGTTGACCCAACAATTAGGGACACCACTTTGGTACAACATATGCTAAAGCCATCAATTCCTTTTCATATGTAGAAAGGGAAAGATTTCTACCTTAAAGACTAGCATTGAAGTAAGCAATTGGTTGTTTGTTTTCTAACAACATTGCCCTAATTCCTATCCCAAAGTGTCACATTTAATGACAAAAGAAAAATGAAGTTAAGTAATGTCAAAATTAGGGCTTAAGTCATAGATTCCTTAAGGCAAAAGAAGGCTTAATTGATGCATCATTTCATTATGGATAGATTTTCCTAAATTAAGGCTACCAAGGGTCCAGTAATAATATTGTAGTGAGCAATGAATTGAAGGTAATACCCAATTAAGCCAAGAAATCCACATAGCTCTTTAATAGTATATAGGGTTAGGCTAGTTCACAAATAATATGTCCCAAACATTAGATTTTCTACTGAGCAAAATAACACTTCTTTAAGTGCTCAATAGTCTACACAAAATTACTAGCACCCATCATGTTTGTTAATAAAAAGCACTGGATAGAAGTACAAACTCTAACTAGAGCGAATAATTTTTACTTAAGCATTTTAACCACTATTTTTTTGATGTCTTATTTTTTAAAATATGGGTATCTACATTGACTAGAGCACTTTTTTGAGATGAAGGAATGTAGTGATCATAAACTTGCCTTAAGGGTAACCTCATGATGGCTTAAAAGATCTTTGAGTACTCTAATCAGAACCTTTTTCATTTTTCATTCTTGGTTGTTTGCTCATGACTAGTTGGTTTCAATAATAGTTATAGAAGCATCCCCTTCCCATTAGTGTGATACAAGTCTTGATGCATAGTCTTTTCATTGACCATTTTAAATGTTATGGTTTTAATTCCTTATAGCATGACTACTCCATAGCTAGTTTTGAGATTAATGGCTTTGACCTTAACCTTTAAGACAAGTAAAATGCTTGCGAGCTATGTTAGGATAAGAAAAGGAAAAGCAAATATTATAGAAGCAATAAGGATTTAATGGGATGAAAATTTGTGTCTTTATTTATTCAATACTTGCCTTTATATATAGGGAACAACACAATAGAAAACCATAAAAACAAGCACATCCATAATATACAAAACAAGTGGTATAAATGGAAAAGTGACCATTAAATCTTAGCACTCACATATGTTCATAGCGCTTACAATATTCTCACTCTTAATTGAATGAGTCTTGTATTAGTCATTTTTTATTTAAGCTAATAATGTTCACACTGCAGTTGTTGATCTACTACTTATAATGTAAATATTCTTTTATTTTTGTTATCAGTTACTTTTGATTTTGAAACAAGGTTAATGAGATCTACACTGCAATTGTTGATTTACTATTTATATGACAAATATTCTTTTATTTTTGATTCCTTTTTATTAAATTATTATTTTTACTTGTTTTTCCATTAAAAAATGACAAGTGATGCTATTCAAATCATACACTTTCTAACTTAGGAATTTTCTAACTTAATTTCCTAATTATGATAAATTTATCTTTTTTATTAAAAAAACTTATTAAACTGTAAATTTAATAAGAAAAATAATTTTTATTTTTAATAAATTTTATATTTTTTAAAAAGTTCAAATTTAAAATCTTAAAAATAAAAATTTAGATTTTTAATAATTAAGTGTCTTCTAGGAATAATTACAATTTATTTACAAGCAAAGAAAGCTTAACTAATTTATCTAGATTCACTTTCTCTATGACACCACTAAATGCTCAAATTGGTTTAAAACCTATTTTCTTATATTAAAAGAAAAAGAAATATCTCTAGAAACTTCCTTAATGGAAAAGGATATAAAAAATCTTGACTTTGTTAAGCTTATAAATAGGGTTGTTACCTATAAATAATATACAAAGGTAGCAATTATTGTAAATATGCAACAAAAATAGTACACTATCGATATTTGACAAATATTTTTAAGTGTGCAGACTTGGCCTAATAATGTAAATGAAGTGGTCATGTAGACAAAACATAAAAAGATGATTAGGGAGTGTGAGTGTCATATATCCATTTAAGCCTATTGAGCTGATTATATTTACTAGGTTCAAATAAAATATGATTTACAAATTAATCTAATTGATTGATTAAAAGGAAAACAAAAGCAAATTGACTTGAAAATTAAAAATAAATTATAAAACAAAACAAAAAAACACAAGGAACAAGCATAGCAATATCTCATCCTTTTTTAATGAGAGCATGATTAAGTCTTTCTATAGTAAAAACAAGGAATTAGAAGCCAAAACATATAATATTTAGCCTTGAAGTGTAAATGTGTTAATCTAAAAATAAAAACAAATTTTGTTGTATGAGAATTCTAGATTAAAGTTCTATTAAAAGATGCATGTTGGGGTTATTATACTATACATTTTTATGCTTGTGATTCTCCTTACAAGCCATATCAAATTAAATGGTTATGCTTATATAATGTATTTGCTTAGTGTGGTTCATTAAAGTTGAAAAAAAGAATTATAATGAATCTTTTATAGTTCTCATTACAAGTTATTATAAGAGACATTAATATCAGTATTTACTTCTAAAAACAATGAAATTTGATTAAAATTTTAATACTTATTGCCCTTAAGTAGACATTGTCTATTTTTGATAAGTAATGAATACTATACTCAGCCTTTATTACTCTTTTTTCTACTGTAACTTTTTTCCTCAAAGAAACTTCTAGTGGATCATTCTCTATATATACAGCACGTTGCCTTTCTTGCCTTCAATAGATGTTTTAGGTTGTGCCTCTTCTAGTCCTTTATTTGTCTTCTTCTTTTTCTTCCTAGAATCATAATAGATCTAAGTCATTGTTTAATAACAACAATTAATAGTGTCTTAATTACCATGATCAGTAACTCATGTTGTTTCTATATTGGTCATTGGTGTCTCAAATATTTCCTATGCACTTAGATTTGAAAAAGCAACTTATGCCACTAATTGCTAAGTGTTAGCTTCTACACAATTATATTTCTTTGGTGTGCCTTTTGTCTTTGTCTATAATACCAAGGAATAAAAGCTACTAAAATTTTCCTCAAGAAAGTGATAATTATAAATAATTAAATATTTAAATTTACTTAATCATGAGTTAGGGCAAACTTGCATTAGCAAATATATTTTTAGACAATATTGCTTATTATGACCATAATGTCATGGCCCTACTTTTCTAGCTCTGAGTGACCATGCAACCTTGGCATAATATATGGCTAAATAAGCCTTGAACTCACTTAAACTCATGAAATAAGGCAAGAGACTTTTATTGGTGAAGAGAATTTACACCTTTTGGTGGATTTATTACAAATAAGGAGAGACTCCCTATTTACAGGTCATCCACTTCCTTAAAAAGCTCTAAAAGATTCTTAAGAAATATCTAGATATCCTAATATAAGAAACTATCTAGCATAGTGTAAAATGTTCTAGAAAACTCTTAAGAAGGTGAAAGTATTCCAAAGAGTTTTACATAATTCTTTACAAGACTTAATCATAAATAAAAAGACCCAAAAAAAAAAGCAAGAAAATTAGAAAAAAAGAGTGTATGTGACATCCTCCCTTATTTAAACTCATAATGTCCTCATCGCATCTTCTTCTTAGAATTTTCAAACTTGGTCTTGGAATTGCCATTGTGCATCTTTATGCTTCCAACTTGCTTCACTCTTAAGTTAGTTCTTCTACTTAACCAAGTACTCACAATAATTTGGCATACCCCATCTTTGTATGATTCTATCTACTAAAATGCTTTCAACTTCCTTGTCAAATGAAATTATGATAGCAGTTAGTGCTCGTTTCAAGTTCCCTCAAGAAGGATCTTTCATATTGTTAAGCTCATTTTTAATGGCTAATATTGAATTTGTTGTCAACAGCATCTTTTATATTTGTCTTTGTTAATTTGATGTTGTAAGCGATATTAAGATGTATTTGTTACATTTACAAAGTGTTGGCAGTTGATTCACTCAAGGGTTAAGGAAAATGATATTGGTGGCAATGGTAGCATATTGCTCAAACAGGCTAAGAGATATAATCTTAGCAATGCTACCTTTGCAAACTACCTTAAGTTAAAGTTAATGCTGACCATTGACCCTAAATTTAAGAAATCAATGCTAACCATTGATAATAAGGCAACCTTAAACTTAAAGCTTATAAATACATATGCAAATGTTAAGAAAGGCGCAGAACATGAGAGAGGGCATGGTAGTGAAAGAAAAATAGAGAGTGGCAGAACATAGAGAACTGCAAAATGCTGTGAACATCATAAAGTACTATAATAAAAGAAAACCAGTAGAGAGTGAGAACAACAAAGGTTGAGAACTGCAAAGAGCTGTGAATAACATAAGGAACAACAGCAAAAGAAAAATAGCAAAGAGAGGGTAGAAAACCTATAGAGAACATATCTAATAGGGTGAGTTACAGAAAAAGGAGGAACCTACAAAGGCAGAAAGAAGAACCTGTAAAGGTAGAAAAAGAAACCTGTAGAGGCAGAAGGAGGAATCAATAGAGGAGAAAACCTATAAAGGAAAGAACCCATAAATGAGATGATTAACAATAGGAAGTTGTGAGTAGTAAAAAGCTGTAATTGGTATAAATAAAACAAAAAGAAAAAAGAAACAACGATAGAAAAGTTTGAGTAGAACCTATAGAAGGAAAAAGTGTCACAATAGAAAATAACAACCTGTGACACAGTAGAAAACATTAGGTAGCGGCACAATAAAAAATAACAGGCAACGACATAACAGAAAACAACAGGTAATGGCACAACATAAAATAATAGGCAATGGTACAGTAGAAAACAACAAGTAGTAAGAAGTTATGAGCGATAAAAACAAAAGAGAAAAAGGAGACAATAGCAAGAAGCTGCGACTGGCAGTATAAAAGATAAAGACTCATAATGTAAAAGGCCGAGACCAACAGTACAGAATATAAAGGTCAATAGTAAAAAAGGTCGAGACCAACATTGTAAAAGGTTGAGACAAGAAATGTAAAAGATTGAGACTAGCAATAAGGAAGGAGAGAATGACAAAAAGCTTGAAACTAGTGGTGAGGAAGGAAAAAACAACAGAGAGAAAGGAGAAGATTAGTTTGTTGCCACAACAGCTTGCACACATGGAGAGATCTTTCTCAGGAAAGTTTTGTTTTAAACATTTTGTGAACATCTTTGAAAAAGGGTGGGAAACCTTTGGAGTGATCAAAAGATCATTGTAAGTGATTAAGAAATGATCCTTCCACAATGGTTAAGAAGAGATCCTTCCACAACATCAACTATATCCCTTGATAACAAAAGTGGATTGTGTAATCTAGGAGTGATCCTATTACACCATAGACATAGCTTACACATTGTGGGTGAATCGCGTAAAACTTTTGTGTGTTCTCAAGTTATAGTGGCTTGATATCAATACAGCCATTCTTATTTAAAGGAGTAAGATAAAATTGAATCATCGACTTTAACAAGTCACAAAGGTTTAATCTAGATAGATTAAACATCTCACACTAATTCTCCCCTTCCCCTCTCAATGTGAGACCCAAGAAGGTCCTTATCGCATATCTCCATAGTATGGTTTGAGTGGGCTTATATGGAAGACTAGATGAATCTTTAACTTTAAAGGCAATTAAAGTTAGTAAAAGACCTTATTAATTTTTTGAATGACTAGAAAAAGGCCTTCAAACCTACATACCAATCCTTTATGTGTCCTCTTTAATGACTTGAATTGTTTGGGAAAGAGTTTTACATAACTTGGTCACCTTCATTGAATTTAAGTTGTTTCCTCCTTTTATTTGCCCATTTCTTCATCTTCTTTAATACTTTGTTTAGGTATGCTCAAGTTAGTTTAGCTTGCTCATGCCAAGACTTTACAAAATTAAACGCATATGGACTCTTACCTTCATAACTTTTCACAAATGTAAGCAACATTATAGGTTACTACCTTAATACCACCTTAAAAGGACTCTTGTTGGTTACCTCACTTCGTTATAGGTTATAAGAGAATTGGGCTATGTTAAGTAACTTTGTCTAATCTCACTGGTTAACACTTACATAATGCTTTAAATATAGCTCAAAGAGTGTGGTGACATGCTCAATTTATCTATCACTTTAGGGATGAAAGTTTGTTGAAAATTTTAACCCCATCCCAAGTAGCTTGAAAAGTTCTATCCAAAACCATTTTGGTGAAGTGAGCAACTCAGTTGCTTATAATGTTTATAAGGACCCCCTAAAGCTTGATTACATGTTTAAGAATGAGTTATCTCTTCAACTATACAATCCGTTGAGACTAAGATGAATGTAGCATACTCACAAAGTCAATCGACCACCACTATAATGCTTCCAGACCCCTTGGACTTAGGCAAAGAAGAGGTGAAATCCATTAAGACGCTCTCTCATAGTCTAGTTAGGATTGGAAAGGGCTCGAGTAGAATTGTAGAGAGTTATTGCTTCTTCTTATCTTGTTGGCACACAAGATAAGTTTTTACATAGGACTCTACCTCATTTTGCATATGCGGCCAATAATAGGCAGTCTTTAGCAAGGGTATGCTTTATTCTGAGATGATTAGCCCACTTTCATTCACGAAACTACTTAATAAGATCTCTATGGAGATTCCCTTATTTAAGCACAAGGACACGATCTCCTTTAGTGTAGAGTAGCTCGTTGGCAAGCCAAAATCTTTGATCTTGCCTTCCTCTGCTAAGGCAATGAGATTTTAGGCAAGGAGATCTGTTGCTGATCCTTTCTTAATCTAACTAAGTAAAGGACTATCCATTCGGCTAATTAAAGCCAGTGTCTCTATCTTGCGACTTAATGCATCTACAACCACATTTGCCTTCCTTGGCTTATACTTCAAGTAAAAATTGAATTCAACCAAAAAATCTTACCATCGTGCCTACTTGGAACTTAACTTTCGCTAAGTCTGAAGTAGCTCATAGCAATGTTATCAGTTGTGATTATGAATTTAAATCCCAAAGATAATGTCACTATACTCTTAAACAATGGATGTTAGTTGTCATTTTCTTTTCTTGCACAGTATAATGTCGTTCTATCTGATTTAGCTTTTAACTTTCATAAACAATAAGGTATTTATCTTGTAAAAGAACCCCCTTGATGGCAAAGTCCAAGGCATCAGTGTGTACCTCATACGGCTTAAAGTGGTCAAGTAAGCTTAATACTGGTTCTTCACACACAACCACCTTAAGTCCATCAAATGCTTGTTGGCACTTCTCTTCTTATTCCCAAAGATGGCTTTTCTTGATAAGGTCTATAAACAAAGTGGCTCTTATTGAATAACCTTTAATAAAATGACAATAATAGTTTACAAGACCAAGAAAGGATCGTAACTTATATACCTTTGTTAAAGGCTCCTAAGCTTGAATGTCTTTGACCTTAGACTTGTTTATCATAAGCTTTCCATTCCTTATTTTATGCCCTAAGAACATCACCTCCTTTTGGGCAAATAAGCATTTTGTCTTTTTGATGTATAACTTGTTTTATTATAACACTTGGAACACTTTCTTTAAATGCTACATATGTTCCTTCAAGGTATAACTATACACCACAATGTCATCTAAGTACATAACCACAAATTGATTAAGATATGGATGGAAGAGTTCGTTATCAAGGTGTAAAAAGTGGTTGGGCCATTTGTTAACCTAAAAAGCATAACCAAGAATTTGTATGATCTATATCTTATGACATATGTAGTTTTTGGCTCATCCCCTTCTACAATCTACACTTAATAGTATTTTGAACACAAAACCAACTTTGTAAAGTATCGAGCATGGCCAAGTTGGTCAAAAAGGTTAGCAATCAGGGGTATCAGCTACTTGTTCTTGATGGTCACCTTATTAAGAGCTTGATAATACATGCACATCCAAAAGGAACCATCCTTCTTTTTCTAAAAGAGAATTGGTGTGCCATAAGGGGCCTTAATGCTTAAACAAACTTAGCATTAAGCAACTCTTTTAGTTATAGTCATAACTCTATTAGCTCAAGTGGCACTATATGATAAGGTCCCTTAGCTGACAGCTTAGTTCTCAATTCTAACTCAATCTTATGGTCTGCCTCTTATCTTAGTGGGACCTTCTGTGGCAACTCCTTAGGCATCACATTCTTATTCAAAGACTAATTCTACTTACTTTGAAACATTAGGTAGAGGACCCAACTTGTCCTTGTTATGCTCTTTTAAAATAACAAGGAACTATCCTTATCTTGTCTCATACGTTTCATAAATTGAATTGCAAAAAATGCCTTGATTTGGGGCTTGTTTGCCTTTTTAGCAAGGATAACACAAGTTTTCTCCTAGACAACCTTAAAGTCATTTAAAAGTACCACCGAAAAATTCAGTTGACCCATCCACATCCTAATGTTGGTTTGTACATTATAGGCAACACCTTAAATGGGCTTAGCCAATGAATTAATGACTTTGATGGACCTTCCACTGACTTTAAGGCTCAATCTCTTAGCTTCTTTGATAGAGATGAAGTTATAGGATACGTCTGTATTAATCATGACCTTGCTACCTATTAAGCCCATCTTTGATAGCTAGTGTTGGATTTGTTGTCAACACCATCTTACACAGTTATATGTATTAATGCAAGGTTATGAATGCCATTGAGATGTAGTGAGGTTATTAGGTGAAACCAGTGATGATAGGTCAACCCTGGCATTAAAAAGTCAATATTGACCATAACCCTAAATTTTAGGAATCAAATCTA
>JAHLGO010021107.1:7766350-7778416 GCA_020615895.1 Ceriops decandra
ACATTGATTTACCCTTTCCCCCTCTTGGTATGAGACCTAAGAAGGTCCTTATCAAATATAAATCTCATTCATGACAACTATAACTTTTGTTAACTAAATCCACAATATACCTATCATCATTTATTGACACCTTAAATCACAAAATGTCATTTGCCTTGACTATGCACAACCTTGAATTATGCTTAATTTATAAAATTTTTTTCTTTATATTGGCAAATGTTATTGCTTAAACCCACTATAAACTTCTTTTTTTGGTTCAATCTGCACCATCAAAGCCACCCTAATGTCTTTAAGCATATTTATTATACTCTTTGTCCTGACTTACGTGATATGTCTATTGAAACACTTTGGTATATTGTTATCAATCATACATATTTTGGCCAAATGCTAATAAAAGCCTTTGTGAACTTTCTTACATCTTTTTGACTGAAATCTTCTTTTACTTATAAAGATAGTTCTTTCATTTACCCTATGGTTTCCTTAAAATCATGATGAGTTATACTTCTCACTACCTTCCAAAAACATTTCTTAAGTAAGTGATGCTTGAATTTTCTACACTAATTAGCATAAACATAGTGTGCATAATTTCTATACTTACAAAGTGGTAGTATTTCCTTCACTATTTCATATAACCCTTAAATTAAACATAAAGAAATAAACAAAAAAATGCATAATTAGCATGGATAAAAGAAATACAAAAAAATTTAAAGATACCTATTGTCGATCTTTAATGATAGTGAAAACAAATCCTTTAGATAGATCAAGACTACCAATTAAAAGTTTAGGGAATCATTCTTAATTCTCCTTATGTTCCTTAGTAACCACATCTTATGCTTTTGATTGTTACCATCTTTCTTAATAGCCCATAATAATGCTCTATCAAGAAAAGTCTTAAGAAAACATCTATCCAAACTAATGATAAGCCTATACCCTTTTAAGAATCCATGTTTCAAAGTTAAAAACACAAGTTTTGGTTAAAATAAATATAAATTTATCTCTAGTTTAAGCAAACTACCTATATTAGTTCTATTTAATTCTACCTTATAAGACCTCAACATGTTATAATAGTCTTCCATAAATCCTTTGAGAAATTTAATCTCTTTTTTGGGCCATAGAACATTTTGTATATGTAAAGGTCTTTTTAATGGCTTGCCTCATCTCCCTTATAGGTAAGTTTGACTTTCTATGAAATTTATTGAGATATTCCTTACCAAACCACTCAACAAAAGTTTGCTTATTACTCAAAAATCAATAATAAATGTGAATGTCAAACATTAATTTAACCTTAAAAGTTCTCCTTTCTCTCCCATGCCACATATATCCTCCACGAACACTTATTAGTACATACACCTTCCATCATTAGACCTATTTAATACCATGTGATTTCATATTCATCCACAATGGCATACCTTTAAACTCATTCTTTAAACATTGAGGCCCTTCAAATATCATATTTTTATAAAATTGTAAATCTTTGTAATCTTGTTATAATCCATATATCTTATACTTCCTTTTGCTTTTCATCCTTTAGTATCAATTTCAAGGTCACCCTCTTCACTACTAATATGTAGTATCAAAATCTTTATACTTTGCCACTCATCATGATCAATATTGCCTTCAACAAAACCAATGAATAACTACATAGGACTTTTTCTCTTCTTAGCATTATTTGGCTTTTGGTAGTCTTTAAAGCCAAAAGTACTAACATTTTTTAACTCTTTAATCTTTTTTCTAACATTAACACAATCTTTATCTCTAATTAAAAGATCTAGATCATCAAACTCATCTTTAGTATTACTATGTTTTAAGGGAATGAAATTAAGGTGTTTTTCATTTAAAATTTCCAAGACTTCTCTAATCTTGGTATCTCCATCATAATGTTGATCATTAACAGCACCACTAGTGCCACTTGGCTTGGCACATAACTAGGTCATAATAGCACCCTCATCATTTTATAATGACTATGGAAGAATCACTTGGTCAAGCACTTCTACTTTTGCTTATGTAGCATCAAAATCTCTATACAAATTATTATTTGTAATAAATTGTGTCATAATCCCATCAACTTCTTCATTCTCTAGACCAATTGAATTCTAAATCACTTAAGCATGTATAAAATCTACATTACTAAAAACTTCATCCTCTAAACTAATTATAGTGTTAGATACTTCAGCCTCCTCACTTACTCCAAAGTCAAACACCTCAAGTTCAAAAAATGCTTTTTTTTTGGGCACCCTAGCTAACACACAATCAAACACATCCTTGATCCCACTCTATGCAAGACATAAAGTTATGTTATATGCTCCTCTCTTATAGCTATATTAATTAAAATGGCTAGCACTTCTATGTTAAATTCCCTTCTTAATAGCTTAATACACTCAAAAGTTTGATTTGTTTATTTATGTTTCTTAACCACTACTTAATGCTTAACATGGAAATACAATCATTTGTCATATTTCCATGCACTTCAACTTCACCATAAATGTATTTTGCCTTAAGCTGCAATTCTAATGTTCTACCATGGTATATCATTAATGTCCACAAAATTTTAAAAATTAAAAATAGTGTGGTTAGTTTATTGTCGTATCATATGGTATTAAGTTTAATTTTAACTTTTTCCATATCAACAAAAACAATTGATTATGTTTAAATCCTCTCTCCTTGCTCCACGACCTTAGCTTAAACCACTAAATTAAAGCTTTACATGCATATACAATAAGTATTCTTGGTATCAACATATTGTACAAAAATGCACTTCATTTCTTACACACACGGCAAAATACGATTTAAACCCACAAATTGTGTGTTAGTAAAAAAAAAAAAAAAACCTTTAAAAAATATCTAGAAAGCTATTAAAATGTGCAACTATTTTTTCTCCCTTTAATTTTTGAATACGATGGTCTCCACTTTCTAAATTTTCGATCATGTGAACCAACTTGTTTCCTTTAACAATAAGCCCGCAGTTTCATCTTCGAGCACTTCTCTTCGTCACCTTTTATTTTCAAAGCCAATGTTCCTCGTTCGCTTTGTTTATCTTATAGACTATCCTTTGTCTCCTTTACGACGAATCACAAATATTGCTTTTGATGGTGATTTATGAAGCCTTATCTCACATACTCTCTCTTTTTATGTCATAATTACTAATGGTGTAGAAGTCCTCAGTACTATTTAAGATTTGTTTTGCTATTTTTCCTTTATTTTTTTTTCTTTTTAGAAAGTAAATCAGTGTGTACGTAATTTTACTTTTTTAAAAAAAAAATAAAATTACTTGTAAATGATCTTATTTTTTAAAAAAATTTTAAATTATTTTGAATTTTCTCTCAATAATTATGATAATTCCAACAATATTGTACTCACATCTTTCAATCATCCTTTTTTTTTTCTATGTCACTATGTAATCTCTTAATTAAGTCAAATCAATAAATTTGACAAAATTAGTCAATTGTAATTGACATAATATTATTTTTGTTTTATATTTAAATTATAAAGTATAAATTGTTATATTTTATATATTAGCTTACATTTATTACATGGTATAAAATTAATATTATTTTTATATATTAATTTTTTATAATTATTACATTACATATTTATATGTTAATATTTTTATTTTTTTATTTTGTTAGGTGGACTTAATTTTAAAAACAAATTTAGTACTCTTGAGTTAGGCCTCTTATCTTCTTTTGTGAAGTCCATCCGCAGCCGCCAACCACTTTAACTGAACTGAGAATAAAATCTATCCTCTCAAATCATTAGAAGTCAATCAGCTCACTGCCACCCCTTCGACCGAGCAATTTCTGTCTTTATCTTAACTTGTTGGTTCTTCATGCCTCTGCGGGGAAGAAAATGGAAATGTCTAATCAGCCATGTCAACTCAAAGATGGGATTTTTGGGTGCTATCACTCCTTGTTCTTGTATTTCCTCCTTGGCCCGTAACCAGAAAACTTCAATCATGACTCGGGTTGTTAAGAACACGGATTTCAATTTCCATAACAAAACCACCCTTTTGATGGCTCGCCATTTTGCGTCGGTGGAAGCTGAAACACGGCTAAATTCACGTTTAACGACTGATAACAGTCAGGTACATACACTTTAGTGAGCGGAGTTTTTCTTTTTGTTTTTTTTTTTTTTGGGTTCAAGTATTTTGTCTGGGTGTTATCTGATATTGAATGTCTTAATTGTCCAGGTTACTGAGGCATCAATTTGGTATTCTGTTGTTGTACCGTGTTTTGTTCTTGATTCGGCTTCAATAGAAAATTAATCCATGTAGATCAATAATGCGCAAGGGCATTAATTCAAAGGCTTGTGACTGGACCATTCTTTGGTTCGAAATTTAAATCAAGATGGAAAATTTGGTGATGTTTTTTTTTTTTTTCTTTGGTGCAATGTGAGTGGTAATTGGCATCATATCGTGTGTTTGATGACAGGATCAGTTGCCCTCTTAGCTTAAGACACTAAATGATTACGGATCTACCTAGAAGATAACACAGCCAATCTGTTTGCTATAGCCCTAATTATACATGCCGACACGTCGTTTCTGATGCCTGATGTATTACTTAAGAGTTAAATGAACTTTCCTAATTATTGGGAGTTTTAATTATTATAACACTGTAGATTTCTTAGTGTCATCATTAAACTGTATGATATTATTACAATGTAAAGGAAGTGTTTCTCGATATCAGAGTTCTTTTTCCATGGAGAACATTGTGCTATTGGATGGCTGTAGGCTGTTGATTCTGGGTTTTTCTTTGAGTAACTGGAGAAAGGAAGATAGTGACCAATCCACCCTTCCTAATGGAGGACAAAAAAGTTTTAATAGAGAAGAAAATTTGCATCTAATGTTGCAACAATACTAGTACAGTCTGCGGTTAATCACTGCAGAATTTGCTATCAAATCTTGCAGACTGCAACAATGGATGTGTTTCATACTTCATAAGAAGATGTGCATTAGTTTCTCTGCTGTAGAAAACAAGAAATTGGTGTTCAAATGCTGTATGGTTGAAGTTGCTTAGAAATGGACCTCAAAATGTTTGTAAAGGATGCATGAATTACTCATTGGAGCTCCCTTTTGTTTCAGGTTTTGAATTTTCCAGGAGGAAACGTTGCATTTACCTCCAAAATGAGTTTCATATCTGCATCCCTTGAGGATCGTATTCCTTGCTACCGAGTCCTTGATGACAATGGTCAACTGATTCCATACAGCAACTTTGTAGAGGTGCTTTTCCATGAGTGATTTTTTGTATACTTCCTACATATACTTAAATTTCAATTTCTTTCCTTTCCAATCACAAGTTGAGCAGAAAAGACTCTGACTTTAATCTTGCAATTAGGTCAGCAGGGAAATTGCCAGAAAAATTTATAATAACATGGTTACACTGCAAGTAATGGACACTATCTTCTATGAAACTCAGAGACAAGGAAGAATTTCATTTTATGTTACCACAATTGGAGAAGAGGCCATCAATGTTGCATCAGCTGCAGCCACCACAAGTGATGATGTTGTTGTCCCTCAGGTTACATTAGACAATCATGAACATATCCCTTGCCATGTGATCAGGCATCTTGCCACTCCCCCCCCCCCCCCCGCCCCGCCCCTGGCCCCATGAAGAATGGTGTACATGCACAGAAATATGTACATCTTGTGCTTGTATAGCTTTGACATAGTTAGATGAACACACACACTCTAAAATAAAGAAAAATAATTATTATTGTCATATTTTATACAGTATAGGGAGCCAGGAGTCTTATTGTGGCGTGGTTTCACTCTTCAAGAATTTGCTGACCAATGTTTAAGTAACAGCAGTGATCATTGCAAAGGCAGGCAGATGCCAGTCCATTATGGATCAAAGAAGCACAACTATTTTACTGTGGCATCTACAATTGCGTAAGATTGAATATTAATATTTACTGGATATCTCCATTTCAAAGCTTTTCTATTTTCAGAACATTGTTAGAAAAAAATTTTCTTTGTGCTTGTCAGTTCACAACTTCCCCATGCAGTTGGTGCTGCATATTCTCTAAAAATGGATGGCAAGGATGCATGTGCAGTCACTTACTTTGGTGATGGTGGCTCTAGTGAGGTATGCTTGTGAATATTTTTTCTAGAATTGTCAATTTGCTTCTTCATCTCAGTGAATTTTGCCTTTTGTTGGTCATTTTCTAATAGATCAAATAATTCTAGGGAGATTTTCATGCTGCTTTAAATTTTGCGGCTGTTATGGAGGCCCCAGTTATATTTATCTGTCGCAACAATGGATGGGCTATTAGCACTCCTGTCTCAGATCAGTTTCGAAGTATACTCCCCCTCTCTCTCTCTCTCTTCCCCACACCCCTAGTGATCTCCTTGGATAAATTATATGCATCAAGCTCCATATGGCAAGAAATTCTGTGGCATTGGCAGGTGATGGTGTTGTTGTTAGAGGGCAGGCTTATGGAGTTGGTAGTATCCGTGTTGATGGTAATGATGCTCTTGCCATGTACAGTGCAGTTCATGCTGCTCGTGAAATGGCAATTAATGAACACAGGCCTATATTAGTTGAGGTAAAAGATCTACTTGTTCTTTGACTTTACCTAATTTTGTGACTGTTTATTTGGGAAATTTGAAACTTTATCTACCTAATCTTTTGATGCCTGACTTGGTTCATTTTATTAACAGGCCCTGACATATAGAGTCGGACACCACACCACATCAGATGATTCCACAAAATATCGTCCAGTTGATGAGATTGAATGTTGGAGACTCACACGAGATCCTGTCACCAGATTCCGAAAATGGATACAAAGCAATGGTTGGTGGAGTGATGAGGCCGAGTTAGAGCTTAGAAGCAATGTGAGGAAGCAGGTAAGAATTGTGTGGTTGAATTGCCAGCATTTTAAAGATTCAAACATCATATTCTGTGGGACACTGTGTCTTGCATGTCCATGGCTATCCAAATCCAAAACTGTTGGCAACTTTGCTGTTAAAGTGTTGTTTTAGTGGAGCATGATATATCTGCTTTGTTTTACAAATTGAGTGTGAGATAAATGCAGCTGGAAATTGAAAAGTGAAAAAGAAAAAATAAAGAGGAAATCATGACTTGTGATAGCATCTTCTAGCACTGATCTAAAATCCTCCATAATGCATATTCTTAAATTTCAACGATACAGAAATAATTTCAAACCTGATGTGGTTATGTTGAGAGGTAAAGAATGGATATACAGCAGCTGATGGTTTATTTGCAAGAATAATTAAGGTTTCATAAGATTACCGTAATTAGTTTCCCACTATGGCTTGTAAAGTTATGGTCAACCTTGCATGAAGTAGTCATATTTCCTCTCTGCAACTTTTTGACTTAATGATTTGTGTAGTTTAGTGTGGAAGTGTACCAAGTTTCTTACGTGTAATAACTTCGCAACAGCTATTGCTTGCGATTCAAGTGGCAGAGACAGCTGAGAAACCTCCAGTTGCAGACATTTTTACAGACGTGTACGACGTTCCTCCATCCAATCTTTTAGAGCAAGAGAAGTTGCTAAGAGAGACCATCAAGAAACACTCACAGGATTACCCATCAGATGTTCCAATTTAGGTTAGTTACAACTGTAAACAGATGCGAGATTGTATTCCATAAGATTATGTTGGTTGCTTGCATTATCTGCTGTCAACAGCTAATTCAAACGCCTAAAGGTGTCATTTGCACGCTTGTCCTTGTGCTCATATGCAAAAGAGCTCTCAAACGTGAGGGATGCTGATAGCACTAGTGCAAAGGTATATGATATGACATCTCTAATTTGATAAAAGAAAATCGTTGGATCCTGATCTGATCGTTCTAGTTAGTTAACGGTAAAACAAGGGATCTTGAAAGAAAGTGAAGTTTGATATCACCTCCACAAAATCAGGTTCAAACATTTCATCAACTTCTTCTTCAGGTTTCCCACGAACTTCGTCTTTAGCTTTTGCTATCCACGATCTTAGTTGTTGTCTGGCTTTTATTGCACGTTAAGTCGTCATGGCCATCTATACATACTTTCGCAACAACACCAAAATGTGACTAAGCTAGCAAATTCTATAATATTTGGTTTGTTGGTTGTTTACTTCCGAAAATGCCCCTCTGTTTTTTTTCTTGTTTTTCTTGATAAGGAAAATGTCCCTCTTTCAAATATATGCATACATGCTTACCAAGGAAAAAAAAAAACTAAATCAAAACCAGAAAGAAAAGCTAAGTATTGGATTCGGATTAAAACACTGTTGTTTTTCATAAAGAAATTATAGGAATCAATTTAGGAGTCGCCAAAAAATGTCATCTTTATAACATAAAAGGCGTGCATGCAAGAGAAGATTAAGTCGTCGTCCAACTTACTTACTTAGCTGTGACATGGGCACAATGTTTCTTAAAATAGAATGTCTATCCTTTCGAATGTACACCACAAAACAGAGAGCTTCCAAGCGGAGCGGACAGCCACCAGAGATTACCATAACCAAATCAATGAAGCAAGACCGGAAAAACTTTCTTCAGTCCTTTTGCCCCACCCCTCTCTCTCTCTCTCCGTTCAACAGTGCTTTTCATCTTAATCCCATTTCATATTTTGCATCGCTTGAAATTTTGTTTTCTAAGTTCACAAAGAAATAAATAGAACAAAGGAGCGTATACGCTGCATTACATTGAGAGAACAAGCTAAAGGGAAGAAACATGGACAGTGAGCTACCAACAATAGCGAACATGACAGAGGCGACAATAGTGTGCTATACACCTATGATGATAACAACAAATGGTGTATGGCAAGGTGACAATCCATTAGATTACTCTCTCCCTCTTTTCATTTTACAGTTAACTTTGGTGGTTGTCACAACTCGCTTCCTTGTTTTCGCTCTGAAGCCCCTTCACCAACCTCGCGTCATCGCCGAGATCCTGGTACCGTAATTCCCTTCCGTGCAATTCTCTTCGTTAAATGAAAAACTTTGTTACAAAATTAATATGTTATTCTAACGTATGCATGCCTGCATGTGGACTGATGAATGATCCATATAATACACATACAGGAATGCATGCATCATGCGTACATACATCGTTATTGGCACAAAGAGGAGGGCGAGACTCTTTGTAACAATAGGGTTAAAGAATGCAAGAAATTATCGTTGATGTAAACATAAATTCTCAAGAGTCGGACCATATTTGATATATGTGTATGTATTTTGGTTCGTATCAAAGACTGGCCTTAATACATGTAAATACAGGGTGGAGTGCTATTGGGTCCGTCTGTGCTTGGACGCAGCAAAGTGTTTGCAGATGCAATATTCCCTCTGAGAAGTGTGATGGTGCTTGAAACAATGGCAAACATTGGACTTCTATATTTCCTCTTCCTGGTTGGATTAGAGATGGACATTTCCGTGATCAAACGAACTGGGAAAAGGGCTTTAGCCATAGCCGTTGTGGGCATGCTCTTGCCATTCCTTGTTGGTATTGCCTTCTCTTTCATCATTCGTAAGGATTCTCGTGCCAGCCACCAGGCAACTTTAGTCCTCTTTCTAGGTGTAACCCTCTCTGTTACTGCCTTCCCTGTGCTTGCGAGAATCCTTGCAGAGCTCAAACTTGTCAACACAGAGATTGGTAGGCTTGCAATGTCTTCAGCCCTTTTCAATGACATTGTTGCTTGGGTTCTCTTAGCTTTTGCCATTGCCTTGGCCGAGCATGAATCTCTTTGCTTGGCTACCCTATGGGTGGTACTTTCTAGTGCTACATTTGTTACTTTGTGTATTTTTGTTGTTAGGCCAGCCATCTTGTGGCTAATTCGAAGAACTCCAGAGGGAGAGACCTTCAGTGAGTTCTACATATGTCTAATTCTCACTGGGGTAATGATATCAGGTTTCATTACCGATGCCATTGGGACACATTCTGTTTTTGGAGCATTTGTGTTTGGCCTGGTCATTCCTAATGGACCTCTTGGAGTTACTCTCATAGAAAAGCTAGAAGACTTTGTTTCAGGACTTCTACTCCCTCTCTTCTTTGCTATGAGTGGCCTAAAGACTAATATAGGGGCTATTCATGAAAGCTGGAACTGGGGAACTTTATTTATTGTCATAATGCTCGGAAGTGCTGGCAAAATCGCCGGTACTATGTTAATTACAGTTTTTTACAAGATGCCTTTGCTCGAAGGTTTTACTCTAGGCCTGCTCATGAACGCCAAAGGCCTGGTCGAAATGATTGTTCTGAATGTCGGCAGGGACCAGAAGGTACATCCACGCTATTTCTGGAAATGCTTAAGCATATATGCCTGCACAACCTGCCCACTCGTATGTGTGATAATGAGTATGCGTGCAGATATTGCATTGATTGAAGTTGGACATGACATTGATGGAACATAATGCTAATGGCGTGCAGGTCTTGGATGATCAAGCCTTTGCGATCATGATAATTGTGGCTATTGTTATGACTGGAATCATCTCCCCCGTTATAATGACAATACACAGACCAGGAAGGAGGTGCATACCTTACAAACGGCGAACAATTCAGAGGTCAAAACCAGATGGTGAGCTGAGAGTGCTTGTGTGCGTACACACCCCTAGAAATGTTCCAACAATCATCAACCTCCTTGAACTCTCTAATCCCACCAAGAAATCCCCAATTTGTGTTTATGTTCTCCACCTCATTGAACTCACTGGCCGCGCATCTGCCATGCTCATAGTTCACAATACCCGAAAGTCAGGTCGACCAGCCCTCAACCGAACACAGGCTCAATCAGATCACATCATCAACGCATTTGAGAATTATGAGCAGCATGCAGGATTTGCCTCGGTGCAGCCGCTCACAGCTATTTCCCCTTACTCCACAATGCACGAAGACATTTGCAATTTGGCAGAAGACAAGAGAGTTGCCTTTGTAATCATTCCATTTCACAAGCAACAAACAGTGGACGGGGGAATGGAAGCCACAAACTCAGCATTTAGAATAGTTAACCAAAATGTGTTAGCTAATGCACCTTGCTCCGTGGGGATACTAGTGGACAGAGGCTTCAATGAGTCTAATTTTCGCATCTTAGCTGCAAAGAACATACAGAAATCTCAATCTCACAATATAGCGGTTCTCTTCTTCGGGGGACCGGATGACAGAGAGGCTCTATCATATGCATCTAGGATGTCTGACCATCCTGGGATGACACTAACTGTGATGCGCTTCATTCCAAGTAAGGAGGCCACGGCCGCCCACCACGGTAGGCTTTCGAGACATAGACACCGTAGCCCTAGTAGTACCAGTAGCAGCAGTCACGGCCATCAAAATGACGATAATGACGCCAGGATAAAGATACCAAGTGTTGAAACAGACATAGATAGAGAAAGGGAGAAGCAACTTGATGAAGAGTACATAAATGAATTCAAGAAGGTGAAAGCCAACGATGATTCAGTCCTGTACGTGGAGAAAGTGATAAAAAATGGGGAGGAAACAGTGGCAGTGATAAGATCAATGGACAACTCCCAGGACTTGTTTATAGTTGGTAGAGGACAAGGGATGATGTCTCCACTTACTGCCAGTCTTATGGATTGGAGTGAGTGTCCAGAGCTTGGGGCAATCGGTGATCTGTTAGCTTCATCGGATTATGCATCCACAGTTTCTGTGCTGGTTGTGCAACAGTATGTTAATGGAGGGGGAGGGCCAGGGGAGGAGATTGCAACACCTGATAGCCTCCAAGGTCTTCATCAAGACCATGACCGCTTTTCCAATGCCCTGGAGCTGATGAACAGATCACCCCGCTCAAGAGACCAATCTGGGGTGTCAAGCCCATAATTTGACCTACTTAAAGCCAGTCTAACAATGTAGAATGATATAATCGTGCAAATTGGAAAAGAGAGTAGAACAAATTTAGGAAGCCACTCCTTTTTCTTTTTTTTCTTTTTTTTTTCTTTTAGGATTCAATATAAAGCCACCCATTCCTTTGTATAAATATATTATGTTTTATGATTGGCTTCTTTATCTGTATGTAAGTAAATTTAATTATTTATTATTATTGTTATTATTTTATTATTTTATAAGAATTAAGGATAGAATTTTAGAATTAAAATTAAAAGTTGATGAAACTTTGCTGCTAAATCTCATT
>JAHLGO010021107.1:7786797-7812417 GCA_020615895.1 Ceriops decandra
GTGGTTTGATTTTCATGTTTGTTCTCCTGTCGCTCATTAAAAGGTGGTTTGTGATTTACAGAATTATAAATAGAATCGTATCAGCTGCTCTTTTATTTTGATTTCTGCAAAATCTTTAGATGTGCGGATATCACAACTCTCTCTTTTCCCAACTCAGCAATGCCCGGGTCTGGCATGGCTCGCATCCCGTTGGTCCATCTGTGAACTCCATTCATCAAATCAAATGAGTTTTCCTTTTTTTTTAAAAAAAAATTTGTTATTGTTATGTTAATTAAGAGAAGGTTAATTAGGATGAACTGGGGTGTGCAAACAATCCAATGGCCTTGTAGCTCATTTGAATGCGCGGCATTGATCCATTAACCGTGAAATTCACTACCAGGTGAATTGGTCTCATGCAAGTTGCTCCGAAACGTGGATATTTTGGCAGCAGTGAGAACTTCTTCACCTAACCCATTGTATCATTTTGATTAGTCATCACGACCTCAAGACACATATTATATAAATGTAACGACAAAGTCAGGCGCCAGCGTGTGCTGATGCAACGAATTTGGGATCCTCTGTCAACGTTATCGAGCCGCATCTGCTGACTTTACGGTATTATTCTCCAAGTTCATCCTGTATGTCAAAGTTCAGTCACTCACTCTCCTTATAAAAGGCTTCATCCAATTGCATTAATATATAATTATTATGCCTAATAAATCCATGTACAACCTTACTGACAAAGAACCCCCCCCCCCCTCCAACTAACAAGTCTTCTAAGGGTCACCCGCACGGGCAGGTTGGCGACCAAAAATTGCCTGGACTAAATAAGCAATAGAAATAATGTAATTAAAACACCGAAAAATTTTGTTTTGTTTTTTTTTTCGGTGCTTCTTTTTCTTTAATTGTGCAATGAGACTCTCTCACAATGACCTCTGCAAATATGTGAACATGTCTTGCAAAGGTGAGAGCTGCTCCATTTGGTATTGAACTTGTGAAGCAAAAGGGTCATCTTGGAAGGCATCCACGTAACTGGGGTTGAAATTATAGCCGTTGTGAAGCTCGGCAATCCATTTAGGCTCACTCTGGACCTCCTTCTCGAACGTGACCTCAGGCGAAAGCACGTGTTCTGAACAACTCGAGTCCGTGTGCAACATGGGCATAGAGTCAGATGCGTCCATTTGCAATAGGTCATTACTCATCATTGATGCAGGCGCCGCCGGCGGCTGCTGTTGAGGCTGCGCCAGTCCATTCTGGCCTGGCATTAATACGTTAGGCTTCTGGTCCTCCATTTCTATTTCTGGGTGCTTCGTCAATTTTCTGTCAACAGGATACCTCTCTATGCTTCCTTTTTTGTTATAGATACGGCATAATACCCAGTCATCAAGCTGCCAAGAAAATAGAATACATCAGGAAACCAATTATACTGAATTTGTCTCACAAAAAAAAAAAAAAAGACAAAGATAACCACCCAAATTGAGTCTTGGTTTAGGAATTAAAATATGATTAGCATTTCTGAGGTTAATCACCTAATTGAATTTGAATGCCTGAACATCACAGTTATCTCTACTTTCCCCATATCAATGAGAAAAAAAACAAAGGTTGGGGGAGGGGGGAGTTTGAGAGGGGGCCGGGGGGTTTGTGGGGGGTGGTGTAAACAGTGAAACTGTTATTAAAAAGGAGAACGTAGGTACCCTGAGGTTTTTGGTCTTGCCAGGAGACCTATCCACATGAGCAAGCCGATATTCGTGCATGATCCAGTCGGTTTTCACCCCTCTCGGGGCTTTCCCGGCATAGAACACTAGGGCTTTCTTAATACCACGGGCTTTGGGCCGACCAATGGGTTTATCTGCCCCCGTTGCTTTCCAATAACCCGTCCCAGCCGCCCGGTTCGGCCTCGAACCGTTTGGATATTTTCGATCCCTTGGGGAAAAGAAGTACCACTCCTTTTCTCCTCCGTACAGCGCCATTCCTGTACATGCAAGAAGAAGGAGAAGAAGAAGATTTTTCGATCATTTTTTGAAACATCATATTTTCGTAAAATTTTCCAAAATCGAACGGAACAAAAGTCTTAGAACCTGAAATAAATAAAGGAAATACCTGGAAGCTGCCAGGGATCATAATCATAGAGATCAATCTCCGCAATAATTGTAGCAGCAATAGGCTGCCCCGCGCATTTCCGGCACAAGTAATGATTCACCAGCTCATCGTCCGTCGGGTGGAATCGAAACCCCGGTGGTAATTCTAACGGTGATCCTTTCATCTCCTTCCGCTTATGCTTCCTTCCTTCCGTAAATTGCTGTGGAAGATTCTCTGGGCTCTAGCGCTGCAGATTTCGGGTGAGTCTCTCTTTCGTCAAACGAGTTGAAGCGCCGGGAATGCTTCTAAAGGAGGGTGGGGGGCGTTTTATAGGTTAAAAAAGCGACGCACGAACTTTTTCTGTTCATCCTTATTGGGAGAGCCACCAGGGCAACCTCAGAGCATCTGTGGGGCCTACTTGTATTAGAGCACGTGCGGCATCCTCTTTAAATTTTAGCTGACCGTGCCGCGTGTTGTCTTTCCAATGGGTATCGGACGCCTGTCACTGACGAGGGCCTGCGGTCGCTGTTCTCCCCTCTGTTTGTCACTGCTTGCGTCACCCGCTTGTCCCACTATTCCAACAAATGGAAGTCGGCTCTCGCGCCGGGGGAGGTGGGGAGGGGGACGTCGTTGACCGATATCTTGTTCTATCTCGACTTGTCCGTCGCTCAAATATTCAATCAATGAAGTCACGCCACGTTCGACCCTTTTTTTTTTTTTTGCTTGGGCAGCAATAACACGTCATTGGCGATGCGTCGTTTACGACCGAAGACAGACGTCTCACGTGGTTTTTGTGTGCAAAATCACGTCATATATATATATATATTTTTTTTTTTGTTCATCAAGAAACTATAAAAAAATCAAGACAATACGAATAAAAGTTTTTTTTTTTTGTTTTTTTTTGTTTGGGTGAAACTAAAAATGTTTTTTTGAAAATAAAAAATTTAATCAATTATATGAATTATTATGACTGCGTGTTATTCCGCAAGACTAAGTGAATTTAATTTTTCTGGGCATATTGATGATCTTCTATTTTCGTGTTCGTCAAAAGGTTTTGGATGTTGGATGACCAGCAGCGTCCCTTTTCCCACACAAAAGATTCGAAAATGCCTGGCGGTGGAAACCAAAACAAAAAATGCCAAGAATGTCGGCAAATAGTCAATATCGTTATTTTTTTTGTCCATTGAAGATCTATTTGCGCCTGCGGGCTGTATGCATCTCTTTCGATAACTCTGCTTTGCTTGCCCAATTGAATTAAGAATATATATATTTATATGAATGTGTGGGTAAGGTAATGCCAGCCTATAATTAATTAATTAATGAATTAATGTGGGTGATATCCAGTACATGCGCCAATCAATAGACTGAAGTGACCTGGACAGCATATGGGGCAGAAACTGGGACGCTGGGAACTGGGAAGGCCTCATTGCATCAAGCAGAAACAAAATGAATGATCGATATTTTAATTCTTAAAATAGTCTTACATAATATTTTGATGTCTTGGTTGACAATCACCCAAAGAAAGAAAGAAAGAAAGAAAACAAAAAAAGTTCAAAAGATATCTAAAATTAAGTTGAAATTATGGAAGTGCCAGTGAGAAGACTCTACGCATGAGTCAGAATTTTTCTCAACCCAACCCAACCCCCCCGGTGGACTAAGCCCACATTTGCCGGGGACTATGTCTTGGAACAAATTTTGAGTCCTACATTTTCCCGAGGTCTATTTGAACCTGTAATCCCAATTCCAGGGTGAGCTCAGCGCAAATTCCTACTACTACTACTACTACTACTACTACTACTACTACTACTACTACTACTCTATTTTAGCTTATCATTGCATACCAAAAAAAAACTTCAACTTGAACTTGAACTTTGGTTTGATACAACGCGTACATATAAGTTCCAACAACTTGATAGTGATGTAAATTTTATCCTTTTATATACACACATATATAGATAAGCATGGCAAGAAACAACCCCCAAAGTGGAACGAACAAACGGACAGCAGGGGAATATTTAAGAATTGATTAATGTTACTAGAATTATTTTAGTCTATAAATAGAGGATCAGTTGCTGTTCAATTAAAAAAATAATAAATCAGAATTATTTTTATTATTAGTTAATTTTGGTGAAACCTATCAATAAATAATAATTCAAGAAAATCTTTACCGAACACCATTGTAGTTGCTTTTGGCAGAATGAACGGTAACAATAAATCTGAAAAATTAAACCAAACTCCTCTTGGAATTGAAAAATCGGAAAGTACGAGATAAGGATAAAGGTTAGGTGGAAAAACAAGAGAGAAAAAGTCAAAGCCGCAATCTGTGATTGAGGGTTTTGAATCATCCACGTAGAACAGATCAAGGGATTAAATACACAGTTACTCTTCCCTCGTTCTTTAAGTCTTTCTTTCCTTTTTTTTTTTTAAAAAAAATTAATTTAATTTTAATTTTCTCGCTTACATCTTCTATAATTTTAATTAGGCATTAGAGATTCTTCTTTTATCTTTCCCCCATTTTTAAGTGGTTAATTTGAGTAGTAGTACGTGGAGTAACTTCAATTTTACTCAAGGTGAACTTAAAAATTAAGAACTCGTATTTTTTTAATTATTGTATAAAATAACAAGTAAGAAAATATTTCTTCAAATTAAAAAAAAAAAGAAAAAAGAAAAGCTTATCGAAAGAACTTGCTTTGTTCAAAAACACACTAACCATAAAATTTTCTTTCTTATATATTATGCTATTTATATCCATAGAATATCCTCTTTCTAACTTCATTGCAACATCAAAAGTCATTGTTCTAACTTCTAACCAAAGCAAATGTCTCTTAAGGGGCACCTTTTTTTTCTTTTTGTTTTTTTTTTTCAGGCATGTCGAATTCGACTATTTGTTTTGTTTGTGCTGTATCGTTTTCTTTGTAACATAATAATCTTTTAAAAGAAAAAAAAAAAAAAGGGTATTGCCACCCAGGAAAACATGTTACAGGAATCTCTCTTCCGAACAGTCATCTTTTTTTTTTTTTTACAGAAAAAAAAAAGAAGAAGAAGACATCCTTTTGGACTAATTAGTTTAGCTAATGATATTTTGCTTTGATTAAGCACAATTTCTCGAGACATAATTTGAATTAGGTTGACAATGATATCTATTCAAAAACACATTGAAAGACTGAGGCAACGACGGAATTAGAAGGCTAAACTCACCCAAATAAATGGAAGGAAGAATAAGACCTTGAAATTAGAACCAAGTCCCGATTAATTTGGAAACATTGCAACAATGAGCCTAATTTTTTACTTCTAGATTTTTTTGCACATCTTGCCAACCTAATTCAACAACTAAAAGTTTCACATCTTTCATTCTATTGCCTAAGAAAATGCAGAAGAAAGTTTTTGTTCTGAGTCTACGACACTTATCACAAAATTAAGAATGAAGTTTAATTGAGATTTATGAAAGAGTTAATGTACGAAGAGTGTTTTAGGATTCATTAAACATTTTTAACAAATCAATGATATGTTCAATAGTTAAAAGGATAAAAGAAGTATTAATTGAAAAAATTTGAATTATACATGCTAATTTAAACTTAAAAAACAACAAATTATATTTAATGCAAGTTAAAATTTTATTAATTGTATAAATATACTAAATAGGCCTACGTTAAGTCATTATAATGATTGCTATAATAATTTTTAAAAAATAAAAGTATTTGTTGTCTATTTATTTAGTAAGTTTATCTGTATCTTAAGATTGTTAATTTAATTTATTCATTGTTAAAGGAAATATATTAATGGTAAAATAAAATGTTAAAAATTTTCTCTTTCAATTCTTCCAAAAATTAAAGGACTCACCAAGAATTAACTTCTCTTATGATATTCAACTTAACTTATTGCTTTTAAATATCTTCTTTTCTAGAGTGTAATATTTATATCAATTTTTTTTTATCTTAAGTTCATGTTTCATTAAACTTGGGTATAAGTTTGGTGTAATTGAAAATTGATTTAACTTATTATGCATGTTGAATTCTTATGTTACATCTTTTAAGATTTAATTAGTTTGTATCATAATTCTAAAATTTAAATCAGCTTTACATGTCTAAATTTGAATTTTTTTTCTTTGTTTTTTTTTCTTAGCAATATTTTATAACCTTTTTGTTTTTAAAATTTATAAATCCTAGTTTATCTTTTCTTATTTATGAATTTGTGCCAAAAAAATAAATAAATGTAAAAAAAAAGCTTCAACTGATTGAAGTAGTAGTTAAAGGTTTAGTTAAACTAGTAACAATAACGAACAAGTTTTTAACTCAACTCTAATTCTAACATTTATTTTCCAAATTTATGCTTTGAGTGTAACTTATAACTTATTTTCTTTAAGCTTAGTTGATTAAATTCATTTTCCTTATTGTCCTTTTTTGATTTCTAAGTTTTTATTTTTTTAAGAAGTTTAATTCTACTTTATTACTTTTGCTTGTGAGTTTGGTTGTTCAATATTAATCTTTTTAATTTAGTTTGTTTAGTTTTTGAAAAAATTGAAAGAGAAAATTTGAGTGGTAAAAGTCAAGAGTGTAAATACATATTTAAAAAAAAAAAACTTAAAGAGTATAAATATGAGGTTGTATGACACCATTTTTAAGTGAAATGTATGAGGGAATGCTTTGTAAGGTATTTTAACCATTTTGTGCAAAATCAACACTTATCTTCCAAAGACAAATTTGTCAATATGGAGGGAGTAAATGATGTGTCATTCATAATCAAAATTATGCAATAACAATTTGAATGCTTAAATAGTAAATTTGATGATATAAGAGATATAATAGAGGGGCTGCCAATACAATAACCAAGCTACAAAAAGCATAAGTATTGTAAGGTTCATAATGTAATAAGATAAGAGAGATAAAACTATGACTATAAAGATGATGTAAAAGGTAATGAGTTTAATTATCTAGTTACTTTAGTTAAATTGTTAATCACAAAAATAGTTTGAGAAAAATTTTGGGCATCATTAAAATGAAAATTCCTTTTTTCTAAGGACAAAATGATCTTAAAGCCTATTTAGATTGAGAAAAAAAAGGTTAAATTGGTCTTTGATTGTTGTAACCATTTCAAAGAACAAAAGATAAAATTTGTTGCTGTCAAATTTACTGATTATACTATTATTTGGTGAAATTAACTTATTTTGACCAAGATAAAGATTCATGAGAGATTTATTGATACATGTGAAGAAATAAAGACTAATATAAGAAAAAATTTTATCCTTAATCACTATTATAAGGATTTGTAGTAAAGACTGAAAGAGCTCACTTAAAGTACTAAAAGTGTAAAAAACTACTATAAAGAGATGAATATTATTATGATTTAGGCTAATATAGAAGATGATAGAGAAGTAAACATGACTTAATTCTTACAAGAGCTAAATATTTACATTGCTAATATAGTTAAATTACTATATGACGTGAAGTTGAAGCATGTGGTACATATAATGATGAAAGTTAAAAGACAACTCAAATATAAGGGTTTTACATGATTTAGATAGAATTCATGTTTCTTTTTTTTTCTTATAAGTTGAATTGAGGTACAAGAGAGGAAAGGGCTAATTACATGCCTAAGACTAAATCTTACAAAGGTAAGGAAGTAAATTATAATAAGGAGAAAGATAAATTTAATTCTTAATTTAATAAAAATAAAAATATTAAATGTTTTCAGTGTATGAAAAGAGGATATGGATCTTATTTAAAACCTTATAAATGTTATTTACATCTTAATGCAATCATGTTTCAAAGGATTGAGTCATTGCTGTTTGAAATAACATAGGGAATTAAGTGTAAATTCTCTTTTGGCAAGAACAATGACTAGAAATAAATGAAAGGAATTAAAAGGCTCTTGTTGAAAAGATGATAAGATTGAAGGATCTTTAGCTACAGATAGAGGGTTTTTTTTCTTTTTGGTGGACAATGATTTTATCTCTTAAAAATAAGGATGAATAGAATACTAATGAATTATTTTTTAGTTTTAAGAATTTTGTAATTTTTAATTGTACATGTACTTGGATCGGGTGATGAGTTTGTTCATTTTATGGTTTGTGATTATTTGTGTTGCTTCAAGAAAAAAGGATGATTATAGTGAATTGCAAAGATACTAAATGCAACAAGTTTTTAAAAGATAACTATGAGAAAAAAAAAAAAAGATTTGGGAGAAAAAATCTTATATATAATTAATTGGTCACGGTACGAGGATCTCCGCATCCATTCAGCATCGCTGTGTCTCTAATCATTGTTGTATGCATAGCTTTCCTAATTTCCTTACAACATCTCACATCGATGGTAATTTGAAGTTCTTATTTATGAAAGCAATATCGTTCAAGAGTCAATGGCACGCCCTCAATATTTGATCTTCAAGAATAGGACTTATCGCTTTGTTATGTCAAGAGCATGATAACCAGGATTCATGTCTAATCATTAGTCTTAATATCTCTTTAAGCTAATCATTAACCACTTGATTTTTTCATGGTTAAAAATAATTAAAAAAAATAGAATTAATATTTCATAGTTGTACTAACAAAATCGGGCAATCCGTGTTGATAAATGATATGGGACAACTCAGCGATAACGTTACTTTGAGACGAGGTAAGTTCACTTTGTCTTTTACAGATGTTACATAGGATTGAACCTTTTTATTTGGGAAAAAGATTATATCACTTAACTTATTCAATAATTATAACTTAAAAACAAATAAAAACAAGTGAGAAAGCATCTACAAATATATTCAATTTTATGTAATTATGCGTTCCTTTAACCGATTAAAACTTAAAAGATAAATATAATGAAAAAACAATCATTTAAGTTGGGAAAAAATAAAAAGAAAAAATCTTTTAAACTTTCATGGGTAGGTAAATTGGTGAAAGAATAAAGAGAGGACTACTACTGCTTGATAACAGACCAAATAATCTCAAATAATTAAAACAGTAATATGAAATTTTTTGCTCTCAGAATTTGGATCATCGAACTGAAATGGGCTTTAAACATTAACACCTCAGGTAAGTATGCACAAGAGACATGCAGTTGCATTAAATTTCTCACGGTTGAACATAGAAATGGGCTTAAAGTACACCCGGTAAATCCAAACAAAACCAGCTCCCAGCGACATTTCTTATATCTAGGAGTGTCAAATTCCCATTGCTTTGTTCTCTATAAAACTATATTATATATATATATATATAATAGAGAGAGAGAGAGAGAGAGAGAGAGAGCGAATTAATGCATCACTATATCACTATTGAGCTAATCATAAAAGCATTGAGAGCAGCTTCACAGCAACAACGCATTTCACATTCTACAACTGGCAGCTGCGTGACAGAGCAAGGGCATTAATAAACTGCATCATGTAATCACCATGTATATAGCTATTTTTGCCTTGGTCTACTTACCACAATAGACAAATTGGTTCAGATCGAGGGTGACCCTGCCTTGCTTAGTTGTATCAAATGAATTAAAGAGATTCCTGCAGTAATGGCCAAAATGAGAAATCAACAACAAATCTGCCCTCAGCATTAAGAAATATTGACATTTAGAATTGATTGAAGCTATTGAAGGTTTCCAATTTTAACTTGTTAAACTTTCACTCAAATACAAATTGACACGGTGGAGGTATGCATAAACTCAAAAAATTTTAATGTGTTTGCATTTAGATCATGTGGTTCATCTAACTTCAAAAGTCAATGATGAAACCAAACCAAAATGAGGCCAAAAACATGAAATGGACAATATATATACATGATAAACTTGATGTCAAAATTTTCACACAAAGCAAACAGCGTATGGTTCCCAAGGAATAGATACATACCTAGCAGACTGCACAAAGATACAAAGAGATATAAAGTCATCCAAATGAAATCTTCCACTCTTATTTTGATCAAAGCTCTGCAGAGTAAAGGGAAATTCAGTTGTTACAACCCGATAAACAAAGTTTCATCAAACAAGAAGATAACTATTCAAATAAACCCCAAAACTATACGGAAGAAGAACTAGCGATCTATTATAATCTAATAACAGTTTCTAGATAAATGCATACCTAGCAATACCATGAGATATGATGGTTGAAAGATTTTATACAATGTCTCAAAAAACGTTCAGGATCTCACTTCCAATACAAAAGTAAAATCTTTACCTCACAAACAGTGTAAAAAGCAGGAGAGTCCAGGGAGAAACCAATTTTCACCAATCCCTGTGACCAAGCTTTAGTATTGAGAAATGTATTAAAAATGAGAGGGGGAAAAAAAAAAAAAGAGGTAGGGGAAAAGTTAGACGAAGAAAGGGCCTAGCTTCTCTATTCTAAGAAATGCATCTCTAGGCAAGGAAAACCTAATGACAAGCATTTCTAACAGCAAACCTTTCTCTGCAATCATACAGAGCAGCTAAAGCTTCATTTATTCAGTTAAGTTAAAATAAAGAAAATAATTTTCCAAAGCATACCTCATATACATCATCAATAATAAGATATCCACGATTCCTGTAGCAAAGCAAAGGCAAAAGTCCAGATGAAATATTTCTTTGGTGGCAAGTGGGAACTAATCTAATCAAGGGTGAGCCTTAGTATAACGGTAAATATACTTCATTGTAACCTAGAGGGCACATGTTCAACTCTCTCAAATAACCTTTTTGCAGAAAACAAATATAAGATTGTATACATCTGACCATTTTCCAGATACCACAGTGCAGCACCATCGTGCACTGCAACTTCCTTTAGCTTCGACAAATAGAGGCTTGATTATGTCACAAGCTCAAGATGCAATAAAAAGTGTGCTCAAGCATAGGTTACATCTATATAAACAAGTAACAGGAGATATAGCGCGCAAAGCATGGCCGCTTATGTTCTAAAGCAAAAGCCCTTCAATGGGTATGGCAAAGTGGGTAAAGAAGCAAACACCAATGAATTTGGGAGCATGTACCACCTTGATGGGATCTCACCAGCAATGGAGAATGGGAAATGTTTCCAAAGCCATGAAGAACGAGGAAGAGCCTGATTTCCATAGAACCAAAAGCACACAAAAATACAATATAAATACGTTTACACATTACCTCTCTAGGCTTGAGAAGGCCTGATGAACCTGTATTGCGATTGGAGTAATAAGTTTAAAAAAGGGCATACCGTATATGTTTTAATCAAGAAAAAAAAAACCCATGAAGAGAAAAATTGGAACCTTTATGAGAAACTTGTTGAGTGCAACAAATTCTACATAAAATGGGGACAAAAAGAAAATAATTAATCAAAGGAAAGGAAAATAACTAAATGCACTTCCCGCCCAAAAACAAAAAAAAAAAAAGAGGGGGAAAGCCTAACGAATGGGACATATATCACCTTGAAAGCTCATGGTTCCATTCTGATCAAAGTCGTACATCCTGAGATATAAAAAGATGTTACAAAATTAACTTTTTATGAACATCCATGCCCAAGAAGAAGAACAAGCGGAAGAGGAAGTGGGACCACCTGATCATTTGTTGGACAACCGAGAGAGAGAATTCAAGATTACCAACAGCCAGAGCTCTCTGATCATATCGGATCACGAAATTAATAACAAGTGAGGGAATTGCGTGTGTTTGTAAATGTGTAAGAAACAGAGAGAGAGAGAGAGAGAGAGAGAGAGAGTAATAACAAAGACAAAGAGAATAAAGAACCTTGAGCTGAGGGGCAGTGATGCTTCCGGTTCTCTCCGAATCGACCCGGTCAAACCACTCCCTCAGAATCGAGGGGTTCTCCATTTTGGTTTGGTGGGATGCAAGCGCAACTCCGGCGAAGGTCAGGTGAGGGCCGGCAGGATTCTATTGCTCAGACAGCCGGCTTTTTTTTAAATTATTAAGCTTTGGGGCTTTTTTGGGGTGCGATTTTGGCGTCGAAAGTACAGTGAACTGCGGAGGGCTTGGCGACCTGGTTGACTTTCTCGTCTTTTGTCTTTTCATCGTGGGGTTAAAAGGCCTTAAAACAATTTTCAGGATTAATATTAAAATAAATAAATAAAAAACATTAAATTTACATAAAATAATAAATATGTCACAATTTTGAAAATTTCGCAATTTAAGTTTTATAAACATATTTTTAACAAATTTATTACCACGACTGAATCCATCTCCAAAGCCCCGCCTTCGCCTTCGCATCCCTTCCCTCTTCTCCCTGCCGTCCTTTCCCCCGCCTTCACCCCTTTCGCCCCTCGCCGACTCCGACCGCCGCGCCTTCTCCTTCCTTTCCCACTCCTGACGTCTACTCTCTTATCTCTACCGCTCTCTTTGCCCCTTCTTTCGCCTTCGACTCTGATCGCCTCTGCCAGTGCCATGATGTATCGTTTTTTTTTTTTTTTTTTTATTAACAATAAGAAGAAGATGATGTCTGCCCAGTATAATTCTTAAGAGACTCCTGCCGGTGGAGGAGGCGCGAGAGTTCCGGCTGTCGGTAAGTGCAGGAGGGATGGATTTTTGTTTTGTAACTGGCTAAATATATTTTTACCCAGTTGAATTAATGGTTTGGTGAATGTTATTCACAAAAAGATAAATTTAGCCTTTTGGTGCCGAAAGCACTCATGGGCAAAATATTCCCAAAGCCGGAGATTGGGCCTAACCCCAATTTCTTCATCCTTTTTATTATTATTATTTCGGGTTAATTGAGCTGACTACCTTACCTTTTGGTCGTAAATACAATTTCAATGTTATTGAGTTAAAATTCATTGTTTGAACAATAATTATTATTGTTAAAAAAAACATTTTAATAATTAAAATTTTAGATATTCTTCTGTGAGATTTTACGGCTGAGCCATCTTCTAGATTTTTTTTATTTTTTCTAAAATAATAATAATAATAATAAAAACTTTAAAAGTGCGTAGTAATATGAATGTATTAAGCTCTAAATGGATTATCCAGAATTTGATAATAATTGGAAATTATGTTTCCCCCGCTGTTGCTGCTGCTGCTGCTGCTGCTGTATAATTATAATATTATTATTTTATATATAAAAAGATAATTCTCTTTTTCTATAATTGGAAATTTTCATATATATATATATATCAACAAAAGCCCAAGGCGGAAGCCAGCGAACACAACGCAATCCAGCCCGGCTATTTAGCTTCGCTTTCCTTCTTCCATCACTGCACTGCAAGTCTAAAAAGCTAAAAATATTCAAGGAACTAAGGAAGAGAAGAAAAGAAAAGAAAAAAAAAAAAAAAAGAGGAAGAATGGCGGTTGCCCCCTCCTTCATTTGCTCCACAATTCAATCCCTTTGGCACTGCAATAATAATAATAAATTGCTTTTCTTCTGCTTCTTCTCTTCAAACCCAAAAGCCCGCCGCCCTTTTCCTTCTCATGCGCTTCAACTGTCGCTCTCAAACCCTAACCCCGGCACCACCATCACCCGCAGCAGCCCGCCACTGCTTCTACTCCCTGTTTGCCGAGCCACCAAGTCTCAGAGCGGCTCCGCCCCCTCCAGCAAGCGCCTCACTTCTTCTGAGCCCTCCGCCAATAGCCAGAAGAAGAAGAAGAATAAGCAGACGAAGACCAAGAGGAAAAAGAAGAAAATGAGCCCCATTTTCGCCGATAATTTGGATGATGATGATGATGATGTTAAAATTGTTAGAAATGTTAATTCTATCGGTGATAATGATGATGATGATGATGATTACCAGGATTCAAATTTGAATTCGAAGTCGTTGTCGATGTCCCATCATCAACATCCTCCGTCGATGCCGCTGCCGAAACCGCCGGCGGGTTTTGTGGTGGATGATACTGGCAGAGTTCTCATGGCTTCCACAAAGCGGATTGCCACCATTGTCAGTATTTTCTTCTCTCTATAGTTTGCGTTTTCTTTTATTTTAGTTTATTTTATTTGCTGCCTGTGTATTATATATATATTTTTTTATTATTAGTATTATATTTTTGTTAATTCAGAGTCTTGTAATCCAAAAGAAAGGGCATGGTGAGTGTAACCGATTTGCAAAAGAAGAAACATACACGAGGGCAGACCCTGCTATTTGAATTTGAGGGAGAGAGGCAGTTTTTTGTCAACTGTAGTTGTCCAAGGCTTTTGTTGTCTTTTTTGTTTATTTGAAGAAAAAATTATTCTCAATTTTAAATGTAATTTGAATGCCCCTTTTCATAGAAGCTATGCTATTGTTGATTTCCATTCATGGATCAGAAATTCTGAAGTAGTATTGACAGGTTGATCCCTCCAATAATAGTCCATTGGAGTGCATTATAAGGAGAGTATTTAGAAGCTCAAGAGGGGATGAATGCATGCTGCTATGCCCAGTCGATACGTAAGTAATTACTCTTGGGTTCAGAATGAATATTTAGGCGTATGGTTTGTCTTCTTGGCATCTGATGGTTAGATTCATTGTTGCAGGCCTGTTCAGATATTGAAGAGCACAAATATTGATGGGTGGTCAGCTGTATGTTTTTCTAGTCTCAATTGCAAATTGTTAAACCGTTGGAATTTTGTGCTGAATTTTTTTTCTGATAATTTAAATATTTGATGCTCCTTTCATTTTCTTCAATTTCATTCTTCTGTTTTTTAAAATGTTGAAATACCATGCTAATAAATTGTCTTTATTTTCTCGTTAGGAAATTTATTATTCTCTTAAACAGGAGAAGGACTAGAGTTAAATTGTCTCTGAATTTGGTTGTTGGACATGATTTTGTTGTCTATTATTTGCATTAGACATTGCAAAACACATATTTGTGCATCTTAAGACCAATATATTGGAAAATTTTCATTTTAGATGAATGTTGATGTCTATACATTGGTTGTCTTGTAGAGAGCTAGTGTGTGATACATTTTGTTCCAGCGAGTTAAATATGCAGTTATAGCATGAGTGTGTGTGTGTGTGTGTGTGTGTGTGTGAGAGAGAGAGAGAGAGAGAGAGAGAGAGAGCTCAATAGTTCTAAGGTCTCAATTCATTGGTACTAGCCGTTTTTCTTTTGGGTCCATTAGGATGTGAGCTACTCAATGGGGGTAGCTCTCCCAATCCCCATAAATTGATACCCCTTTCCAGGATCATAATCTGAGACCTTGAAGATGGAAGTCTAAATTCTTAACCAACGGAGTGTCTCTAAGGGATTGATGGTAGCTTTTTCTTGTCTTATACAAAATGTTGTGATTTGAGGGGCACCAAATGTTCCTTACCTCAATAGAAACAAAAATAGGTAAAGCTAACCTCCAATATAATGGAAATTTGCATCTTTAATATATAAGGACTCCTAATCAAATTGAATCCTAATTTCTAATTTTTAACTGCTCACCTAAAATAATTTTTCTTGAAATCTCCTGCTTTGGTGAGTCCTCCATCAACAAGAGGAAAGGAACCTCTGATTTTATTGCCTAAAACTGATATCTGTAGACAAAAGAAAATCAATTAGTGCAGCACACTTAGGCTATCTGTCACATACTTCCATGAATTTATGTCCACACTCACTAAAGTCACATAATATGTTAACTTGGGAGAAATGTGTCCAATGACTGGAACGTTAAGCAGTTAAATTACTTCCCAATGTCTGCTTTTCAATGTTGAGAAGATGTTTTTTTTCCTTTTCAGCTTATTGTCTATTCTTCCATCCCATGCTTTTCCATCATTGTGACTATTGTAATTTATATACTAGTTGCATTTTTAGGTTAGTGATGAAGAAGTTGAAGGAATCCTTCCAGCTGTTGCATATGCTCTGGCCAAGATACACATGCATCTAGTGCACAGCGGGTACAACAAGATACAAGTTTTAACAGACAAAGAATATCCTTGTTCATTTTTTTGTTGTTTCTTGTATGTGTGGTAATCCATTTTCTTTCCTTCTTTTTTTTTATGGTTTTTCCTTGTCTTAACAGATTCTGTTACACAGCAAGGGGAAGATTTTGTTACTCAGAAGATGACATATTTGATTTCCGCACAGGCAACAAACTCAAATATTTTAAGCTCCTCAAACTGTTTAGACTTAAATGGTTTTGAGTAAAGAATGAGCTATAGCTCACTGGTAATGGAGTCGTCCCCTGTGCTGAAGGTCTCGAGATTGAGTTCTAGTGGGAGCCAATTAACCAAAAAAAAAAAAAAAAACGTTGCTTGTGTTGTTTCTAGGTTCAATGAGGTGTTTTTGTTGTCATAGTGTTGGTAATATAGGAATGATTTTCCACAGGTCTAATTACATGATTCCAAGTCATTCTTATAGCATACATATGGTCTGCATAGCTGACCTGCCAGCAATGAATTTCTCTGTTCCTTGATGGTCACACTAGATCATATATCTGTATGTGCCTAACCTATGCAGATCCTTGAGGCAGCATTTTTAGGTCATCTATTGGATGTGTACTTGGACACCATTGAATGGTTCAATCCAAAACCTGATTTCTTCCCCCATTTCTTGTCTTTTTCCTTTCCTTTCCTTTTTCCCCTGGGCCTTATTTTCCACTGAAACCTCATTGCAAGTGCTGTCATTCCCATTTCTGGTCTGCCATACACTACCTATGCAGATCCCTATGGTGGGATTTTTGGGAAGATGATTTTATCATCTACCAGGCATGTACTTGGACATCATTGAATGCTTCATACAACCTGATATGTTTTCCCATTTCTTACTTTTTTTCCTTTCCTTTCTCTTTTCCCCTTGCCCTCCTTTTCCATCAAAGCCTCTTTGCTTATGCTGTCATTTGATTTCTGGTCTGCCAGACATCAGCTTTCTGAGGATAAAATTACTTAAAGACATTCTAATTATTTTTAATTTCCAATTTCTTTGTTCTGTGATACCAAACGTGTCAAGGAATGGTTATGAAAGATGGATCCCTATTCCTCATCTCCCATTCCTTGCATGCAAATGGAGTTCCAGTGTCCTATTATTCCCAGAAGGAAAATTTTTTGAATGTTCAATTTGGTGTCCTTCAAGATAAGCTTTTTTTCATGTAAGATATTTCACTGAAGCTTGTCCTGAAACGTTGTAGATGATGGTGAGGATATAGAAGGCATGCCAGCTGAAGGTGTAGAAATTACATGCTTCCATCTGGTAATGTGACAGCCATGTGTTTTGGGATGTATGCTTTCTCTAATAAGAACATTTGTTACTTGATGGTTGAATATACCATAATGCATTCAACACGACCACACATCAACATACATAATTCTCATTGATACTACTTAGCTAAAATAAGTGAATGAGCAATGAAGCTAATTCACACAGTTAATGGACATTCATGTCTCTATCATCAGTAGGATCCCAATCATTGTCCACCTTAGGTGGATGAATCTCTGTCTTGCTGGCCTGCACTTAGTATTCCACCTTGAAATGAAGGATGAACGAATAAAGAAGTCCACTTAGAAAAACAGTGCATCAAGAATCTCTTTTTCTCTTGATACTGAGTTGGGAACGGGAACCGTTGTTTTGCACTAATGGCTCACCAAACTCTATCATTTGTTTGTTAGATTCTAATACTTTAGCTTATGACCTGTTTCAAGTAGAGAACATAGTTAACTATCTTAGATTCTAACATCTTACCTAGCCAAAAGCTCACCAAATACTTGGAGTTGGCAGTGGAAATCCATTGCATAAATCTTTTTCAGAATACTTCTGAAAATCATGTTTTAAAGTTTTCTGTGCCCCCACATGAACTGTTTTCTTCTACATTCTCTTGGTAACTTCTTTGGTTTCAAGTAAATGGATGAATTTTTGTTTATTGGTCCTCAGTCAATGACATGCAAGTTCTTTTGCCTCCCTTTGTATTCAATTTTCTGAGCTACCTTATTCCCTTTTTAGATGTTGCCATTCCTAACTTCTTGTGAACTTCACTCTTCTCTTTTATTGCATTTCTTGACAAAGGAGGCATTGTTAAAAATAAAATTTTGATATTTTACGTTCAATTTTGTGATTACTAGTCTGATCATAAGACATTGGTATCATTGAGGATTAAGAGCACTGCAATTACAGCTAAGGGCCTGAGAAACAATTCATCTGACAGATCTTGTTTCAATATGTTATTGTTGCTCTGATGCTCTCCTGAAATAGCTAACTCTTATTGTTCCATTTCTATTTGTGTCTATTATCTTATGGAATAAGGCATCAATCATAATCCTGCTCAAAATAGGTGTTGTGGGGCGGAACTCCTTAGGCTTTAAATGTTTCTGTGATGTGGCTGTTCTGATGCCTTGATCTTTGGGCCTTTTACTTGCAAACCAGGCACTTAATATCTTGCATTAGTCTGGCATTCCTGAGCATAGATTGACGGCAAACTACATTGACTTATATTCCACTGGTCTTGAACCCTCAATTTGTTTATTGATTTTATTTATTTGCTTCTTGTTTTTAATTTTTGCAGGACGGTGCACATTACATGGTTTATACACCTTCTGATCCACTTCTGTTTGTTGCTGTTAAGGTAATAAATCAGATCTTACTTCTGTTTGTTGCTGTTAAGGTAACAAACCAGATTTTAATTCTTATTTAAATAGGACTTGAATTCACTTGCTTCTCTCAAACATGGGACACATCTTTCTGCCCTAATTTAGACAGACTATGCTTAAGCTTTGTCTAAACTTTTTTATTTTTAGATAGAAAAGTAGGGAGGCTCAAAACAAAGCTCTCTGTGGGGAAAAAGATGGAAAACTAATATTTACATACATATTTTAGCAATAGAAGGCTCAAAACTCAAGTTTAACAGCTTATGATTTTGCTTTTCCAAGAGAGGAAAGTAATAAAGCACCAAATTTGCACATTGAAAGGCCATATAACATGTTTGAAACCTGAAATTGGAAATGGAATCATAATTGCAATTTCAGAATTTGTTTAGAATTAGAACTAGTGTTTGATATATAAAGTATTGCAATGTTGAATTGCAGTTGTATTTTTTCCCATTGCTTGCAAAGCTGATGGACAACAACAATGTATTACTTCAAAATGCCATGTGAATGATCTTAATATTCCTAATAACATATCATAGACTTGCGAAGTTGATTTCCAAACATGTGTCAGTACATGCCTTCATAGTGACAGGAACAATATTTATACCCTCATTTGCTGTATGTGACCGATCACATTTCCAATTGTATTTGATTGGTGCAATTTTGCAAGTATATCAAATCAACAGCACAAATTTAGGGTATAGGGATCTATGTGAATTATTTTGGTGTGTGCAGGTGCTTGGGCATGGTTTTTATCTATGAAATAACTAAGAAACTCTAGTATTTAACCAAAACCTAAAAGCAAAGAAGAATGTATTGAAATTCCAGACTCTATCCTAGTTTGAAGATGTGCTGCAGGATTCATCTTAATGCTTGAATTGGACATGTTATTCAAGAGCTAAATTTTGATTTTGCAGGATAAGAATGGGCTACTGCAAATAGTTGATGATGTAAGTATCATATCCCCTTAGCCTTCTGTGTGCTACAGTGAGGTTTAATCTCTTATTTGACTTTTGCTCTGTAGGATATCAATGAAATAATATTACTAAGATCTGTATTTTTCCTTCCTGTCTACTTCTTTCCTTTGCACCTTGTAGTGCATAGAATGTAAATTTGAGTCTATATATATTGCTTTTTCCTTTTTCTCCTCCAACCTTCATCTGAAGGTGCTAAGGAGTTTGTGGCTATGCAGTTGAGTTCTTTCCCAATTTCTTACAAAGTCAGATTGCTTCATTTATGGAGGATTGCTTGTTCATCCTGAAAATTGTGATGCTTTAATTCTGTCATTGAAACAGGATCTCTCAGAGGACCCGGCTATCATAAGTGCCATAGATGAGGAGACTGAATTCAATGCCCTTGTTGTATGTCCCTGTTCTTTGCACAGATACCAATTCTGCGGACGATTTCAGCAAACAATTGATTGATTTCATTTGTTGCAGGAAGAAGAGGCTGCTCTACTAGAATCTTTAATGGGTGAAAGATAGATACAGTGGCATTAGTTGAGCAGAGCTGATTTCCACAGTTTTTTTTTCTTTTTTCCTATTTTTGGGGGGGGGGGGGGCGGGGGAGAGGGTTGGGTCGGTGTGGGGTGGCAGGGACAAAGAAAAAGGGAAGAATTGAAACAAAGGAATGTTAACCATATGTGGGGTGCAGAAGTGAAACAAGAAGCAACTAAAATGTGGGGGACCATACTTCGCAGACAAGGCACGCCAGAGGATAATGATGTCATTATAGAATTTTAGAGGGGAATTTTGTCAGCTTAATTGATTCACTTTTGAACTTTTAAAAATCTAATATAACAATAGTTGACATATGTAGAAGGAGAATGAAATATGGAGAGATGTGTTATTGATTTATTATTACAAAATTTGAGTGAGACTGGAGTACAAGGCACTGTATATCCTCTTGTTTGAAATCCCACTAGATGTTATTTCGTAGAGTTCTGGATTCATATAGTTTTGAATTTGCGTAGTTCTGGATTTGTGTAGTTTCGGCTTTACAAAATTTCAAATTCGTAGAATTTCAGATTCGCGTAATTTTGGATTTGTAGAGTTCTGAATTCGCGTAATTTCGAATTCGCAGAGTTCTGAATTTGCATAGTTCCGATTTCATAGGGCTTTAAATTCATGTCGTTCATGTTTGGCATAGTTTTAGATTCGCTTAATTCTAAAATTGCAGAGTTCTGAATTCGCGTAATTTCAAATTAGCAAAGTTTTTGATTTGCGTAGTTCTAGATTCGCAAGGATTTGGATTCGTGTAGTTATAGTTTCACAGAATTCTTGATTTGCGTAGTTCCTGATTTGTAAAGTTTTGAATTTGTGTACTTTCAATTTCGCTAAGTTTCAAATTTGTGTAGTTTCTGTTTTGCAGAGTTCCTAAATTGCGTTGTTTCGAATTCATAGAATTCTAGATTTGCATGGATTTGTGTAGTTCTGGATTCGCAAAGTTTTGGATTTGCTTAGTTTTCATTTTGCGGAATTCCAGATTTGTATAGTTTCTATTTTGCAGAGTTTCGAATTTTCGTGGATTCATGTAATTCCAGTTTCGTAGGGTGTTCGATTTACAGGGTTCCGAATTTGCGTAGTTTTGGTTTCGCAGAGTTGAAGATTTGTGTAGTTCCCGTTTCGCATAGTTTCGGATTTACAGAGTTTCAGATTTACGTTGTTTCGGATTTGCATAATTTCGAATTCGTACAATTTCAGATTCACATGAATTTGTGTAGTTCAAGATTCATGTACTTTCGGATTAGCAAAGTTCTGAATTCGCGTAATTTCGATTTCATAGGGCTCTAAATTCATGTAGTTTACATTTTGTAAAGTTTTGGATTTGCATTGTTTCGAATTTGTAGAATGCTAGATTCATGTGGATTCATATAGTTTCAATTTTACAAAGTTTCAAATTCGTGTAGTTCTGGATTTGTATAGTTTCAGTTTTACAGAGTTCCAAATTCACGTAGTTCTTGTTTCGCACAGTTCCTAATTCGCGTTGTTCCAAATTCGTAGAGTTCCGGTTTCGCGTAATTCTGGTTTTGCAGTGTTCTGGATTCACGTAGTTCTCGTTTCGCAGAGTTTCAGATTCGCGTAGTTCTTGTTTCGTAAAGTTCCGAATTCATGTAGATTCATATAGTTTCAGTTTTGCAAAGTTTCATATTCACATAATTTTGAATTCACAGAGTTTCAGATTCACGTAATTCCTGATTTGTACAGTTTTGGATTTGTGTTGTTCGTACAATTCTTTTTTTGCAAAATTTCGGATTTGCGTAATTTCAAATTCGTAGAGTTCTGGATTTGAATTGTTCCGGATTCGCAGAGTTCCAAATTTGCATAGTTTCGGTTTCACAGAGTTTTAGATTCCTATAGTTTTGATTTCGCAAAATTCTTGATTCAGGTAGTTCCAAATTTGCAGAGTTGTAAATTCAGGTAGTTTCGGTTTTGCTGAATTCCAAATTCGCGTAGTTCCTATTTCGCAAAGTTTCTAATTCGCATTGTTCCGAATTCATAGAATTCCAAATTCATATGGATTTACGTAGTTCTGATTTTGCAGAGTTCTGGATTTGCGTATTTCTAAATTTGCACAATTTCGGATTCACGTAATTCTAGATTTGCAAAATTCCAAATTCGCATGGATTCGTGTAGTTTTGGTTTTGCGTAAATCCGGATTGGCAGAGTTCTGAATTCGCGTAATTCCTATTTCACAAAGTTCCAGATTCGAGTAGTTCTGGTTTCGCAGAGTTCCAGATTTGCATGAATTCGCATAGTTTTGGATTCGTGTACTTCCGGATTGACAAACTTCCTAATTCGCGTAATTTTGGTTTCACAATGTTCCAGATTCACGTAGTTCATGTTTCGCAGAGTTCCAAATTTACGTAGTTATGGATTTGCACAATTTCGTATTCACGTAGTTCCGGATTCGCGTGGTTTCGGTTTTGTAGTGTTCGTGATTCCCGTAGTTCCAGATTCACAGAGTTCCAAATTTGCGTAGTTTTTGTTTCGCAAAGTTTCTGATTCATGTTGTTCCAGATTCGTAGATTTCCGGATTCGCAAAGTTTTGAATTTGCATAGTTCCGATTTTGTAGCTGGATTCGCATAGTTCTCATTTCGTTAAGTTTCATATTTGCGTAGTTCTCGTTTCATAGAGTTCTGAATTCACGTAAATTCATGTAGTGTTCCAAATTTGCGTAGTTCCGGATTCACAGAAACCGTAGTTTTGGTTTCACAAAGTTCCGAATTCGAGTAGTTACAGAGTTTTACATAATTTTAAATTCGCGTAGTTCTCATTTTACAGAGTTCTGAATTCACGTGGATTCATATAGTTGGTAGAGTTTCAGGTTCGTGTGGTGTTTTCCATTTCTGAACATGATATCGGCTCTGGTATTTTTGTTTTTTAACCTAAATAGCATTTGTTAGAAACAGCCATAATTTTTGGTTTGTGTTTTTAGCTTATCACATTTTTGCATGTGCATGCATTGTCTATGTTTTGATGTGCTCAGAATGCTGACTTTTTCACCTATGCCTTAAACAGATGTTCCTGGCGTTGTTTTTGTATTACCATATTCCTACATTGATCCTGCAAACAAGGAGTACGGAGGTGAAATTTCCTTATAGGATTTATTTTTTATTTTTTATTTTTGTGTTTACTCCATGAGATCTGTTTGCTTACTGCTCATAAGAAAAATTTGGCTGTTTTGTCATTAAGTGTCTTGGGACCTATGATTAGTCCGGGTCTGAATTTAGAAAATAATAAATAATTAAATTTTATTTCAATCTACTTCTCTGTACGACCAGGAGACAAGTATGAAAATGGAGTTATCACGCCAAGACCACCCCCAATTCAATATCAAAGGGGAGGAGGAAGATCCCGTGACCGGAATTAGGAATTTTGGCCAACAAAGATATGAGCGGCAAGGATTTCCAATGCCAAATCGACAAGGAAGTCCTCAATATGACCAACAAGGGTTTTCACAAGGAGCTAATAGGAATTATGGGCCTCCACAAAGTCTCCCGCCACAGCAAAATTATGGTCCGCCTTTTAAGTAACTAATTAGAATCTCATTTATTGATGCCTCAAAAGAGTAGCTTAGCCTGAGATTATTACACAATGGTTTTGCACCTTTTACATGTCATGTGTGATTATTAAGAGTGTTTTTATGGGACAATAGATTGAAGTTTTCCTTTCTATGTTGGGACTAGCTGTGTAACTCTGGGTATTTGATGATATGTTGTATCATTCGTCTGTTTTGTTATGCCTACCATATATATGTGCGCATGTTTTGGTCATAAATTTGAGTCACCATCTGAATAGCAATTTATTCTAAACTGTTTCACGGCTTGTTTACGTTCCGAAGGAACTGCTGTCATTTTAATGGTCATCATTTGCTAACCGGGACAGCTTTTAAATGGATCTATTTAAATGTGCATTTGAGAAATGTTGAATGCAATGCCGTAGTAGCTTCGTCGACGGTTTGATGCAATCCGGAAGGAAGATTTCTGGGAACTTAGTGGTTGAGCAAGTGCGCTTTGCGTTCTATGCAAATGCCACTCTCTAGATAGCGAAACAGAATATTAACATGGGATTTGCAATGTTTCCAGAATATTAAAATTTTAGACTTAATCCCCATAAAAGTTTATGGAGGCTCTATGACGGGGGTATCTCACCTCCGTTGGAATTGAATCGATCAGTAGATAGAGCGATGTTCTAAATATGGAATTCATGAAAGTTGTCAAAATTATGCGTAAAATTGATCGATTTGTGGAACGTTGGCATTTGTCTGCTATAGCACTGGACGAATGGTTTAGAAACGCGCCACGGAGCAAGCCACCCGGATATAAGTATTGTTAAATGCTATAATCGTGATCGGAAAAGTACTAAAAAGTTACAGTAAATCGCATTCACTTTCATTATGCACTTGTGATGATTCTCAACCCTAGAACTCATCCAAGGTTGCAGAGTTCAGTGTTAAGTCATCTTGTGACGCTTGAAAGAAGGTCAAACACTTTATATTTACAATGTATGTGTACGTGCGTGCAAGTGATGAGAATTTTAAGACATTGAAAGAAACTACGAGAAACACCAGATGGCGCAAGAGGAAAGAAACGGGACGACAGAGCATCAGAATCGACACTTCCTTAACTCAACTCATCAAGAGTTCAATAACATGTTTAATTAATAAGTGTCCGTGAGATCTACGTAAAATTTAGACAATCTCATTTATACGCAGTATTGGAATAAGTTGGTAATAAAAATTGCTTTCTCATTGTTCATCAGCAAGTTACATATAGGACAAAGTTTTCAGTTTTCGTTCCAAGGGATACAATCATTGTGCAATTATTACACCAAAGTCGTCTGCTCTGTCCCTTTTGAATTTGCAGTCAATTGAGTTTTACTCTGAGATGTGGGAGCAGTTGAAACAACTACGAAATATCCAACAGGGACAATTGAGAACTTCCTGTTATTTTCTTCCGGTTGCCGTGGAAGTATATAATCTGAATGCATGCTTGTTTTAGATAATCTGGCTTTCAACCACAAGTCACAAGGACCAGCGATAGAATCACTTGAACTCTCTTGGTTTTAGGTATAGAGATCAATCTCGTAGTCCCTACAAACCCAACAAAAAAAAAAAAAGGGAAGCTGGCTTTTATCTGCAAAATTTCCAGTCATTGGCCGACATGATACGAATACATACAACGTTGCATTTGCTCCTCTTTGCACATGGTATTTCCGTCTGTGTTGGGTGGATGCATATATCTGTTTAAGTTGTTTATCCATAATCTGATCGCGATCGTTCCTTTTCTTTTGTTATTTTACTTTTGAGCCATTCTCAACAAGTGACAAAACCCGGACAAGCTTTCATTTGGGAATCTGCATTCCGTCGTGCCCAACACCTACACGTCCAGGAAGTGATGGTGTGTCTATTGCTAATGGATGTTCAGTCGTTGTCTGCTGTTGGGAACATAGAGTATGGAAAATGTAGCCTTTACACCTGCATGTATGGTGTTAGTGAAGCATCTCATCTTCCTCAGCTAAATTAGCACGGCATATTTGGGTTGCATTGCATTTGGTGAAGAAAGACGACATTATTTGCCATCAGAATTGAAGCCAACTTTGTATTACCAATTTATATAAATGAATAACCGAGGACTGTGCGCGTGGTGGTTTTGGGGGGGGGGGGG